>VYXB01001129.1:431602-494126 GCA_013397135.1 Pachyramphus minor
GGTGCAGTCACCATCCCTGGAGGTGTTCAGGACTCATTGAGATCTGGCGCTGGGTGATAGCGTTTAGTGGATTAGGGGTTACAGTGGTAGTGGTGGGTTCACACCTGGATTGGATGATCTGGAAGGTCTCTTTCAACCTTGATGATTATGATTCTTTCATGCGGGTTCCGAGGGGAGGGGACGTGTCAGAGGCAGCCAGCCGCCCTCCCGTTACCGTGGGGGCACCAGAAACGAAAGTCAGGCGGAAAGAGTGGACTTTGCGCGCCCCGAGGATCTACGGGGGATGCTGGCCCTGTTGTTAAGCTCAGCATTGTAAGGTGGCATGAATTTTGAGCCGTTTAGCTATAGCTGTGCCTCGTTTTCAGAAAGCATGGCTCCAATGTTGGGGGGCTGAAAGGAATTGCAGTCTATGGTGTTACACACTGACTGATCCTGTCAAATAAGAGTCCAAAATGCATTCCACTGGATCCCACTCTGCCTGGAGCAATTAGGAACATATATGACTTTTAAATCCATGGACATTTATTGGAGCATAAATGCTTGTTTTTCACGTCGACTTTTTCCCTCTTCCAGTTCTTTGTGCAGCTGGATGGTAGCTTGCAGTGTGGATCTTACTTATTTACTGAACAGGCATTTTTCTTTAAATTATTCTTCAAATGGAAGAACTTCCTGGTTCAACTCCCTATATCATTATTACTGTTTGTGTCAATGTAATGCAAACAGTGAGGAGGTAGGACATGGACTGTGAAACTACATCTCCAAAGATAGTGATTGATTTCTTCCATTAAAGCTAACACAGTCCACTCTAGCTGATATCTAGGCATGCTCAAATAAGAAAAAATGTCTCCTTACTCTATTCTCTGGACAATCTATTGCTTGGGGAAATCCATCGTACAATGTCATTCTTGACCTTATCGATAGATTTTTCCTTTGCAGGAGGAACTGAGAAGAGGGGATAAGGTGTCGCTTTGTATATGATTTACTGTGCAGAAAATTTACAGCTTTAACCCACATTACCTGCCAGCAAAAACTTTTCCTGGATTTGTTTCTTTCATCAGAAGCCTGGGATATGTTTTATCCTATATGATCTTGAAGACCATAACAATCATAGTTGGTCATAGTCCAAAGTACTATATTCCGTATCCAACAATAGCCAGGTGCTGAGTGTAGAACAAAGGGCCCAAAAGGAACAAAAGATACAATATCTCTCTTGATATTGTATCTTTTGGCAATTACAAACTATGAGATTCTTGTAACAAATGGTATTTTCAGCTCATGTATGTACCCCCTACATTCATATATTATCCTAGACTTTTGATCTCCAAAACATGCCACCACACTGTGTACTAGTTTTCAAGTCAGCATTTGCATTTGTTACTTTTAAAACATCCATCTCAAAATCCATTTGCTCCCTTTTAAATTATAGATAGAAAATAATAGTTTTCTATTAAATTTCTGTCTGTCATTCATGCTTTCCTCACTCTTTTCAGTCAACTCTTTTACCAGTTGAAGAGATCTAGCCTGTTTGGCTCTTAGAGAAGTTCTAGCCTGTAAATGCAAACAATCATCCTTGTTGCATTAATATTTTCTTGGTTTATTTCATTCTTTTGAGATAGGATGACTGGAATTGCCAAGGGTTATTCCTAGAAAAGTGTTGGTCTGTAGGTCATAGGACCAATTCATAGGATCATAAAATAGTAGAAGAGGGTAATTCAAATTAGAAGGACCTTCTGAGACAATCTAGTCAAATCTCCTTTTCAAAGCAGGGTGAGCTATGAGGTCAGGCCGGAAAGCTCATGGTTTTATCTTGGCAGTCCTCCACTGAACTCACTCTACTTTGTTGATGCCTTTCTTGTACTGGGGGCCCAAAACTGGAAGCAGTATTACAGATATGGTCTAGGAAGTGCTTAGTAGGGTGGAAAAAAAGTTAAATATGTATAACAGAAAACTGTTTTAATGCTTTCACATCCTAAGAATAAAAACCTTTTCCTTGAATAGAATTAATCACATTCAAGTGCATAAAGTAATTTTCTCTGGATTCTGAAATTATATTTAGCACTGCAATCTCTGTTATGTTGTGTTTTATTTTAGTTAGTCTGAAAAGTAAGAGAATTTTTACTATTAGGAGTCTTGGTTAATCTAGACATACTAATAAGTCCTTTATAAAAGGTGTCTAGCACTACCACACTACTAAAAACAAATCCTACTTCTAGCTTCTCTGTGAGTTTCAGCTTAAGAAATAAGGGTATCTAGGTGAAATGTAGTAGTTTATTCTCATCCATGTCCACCATACACAGTCTTATCTACACCATTAGTTATAGTTACTAGAGCCCTCAGTTCTTACAAAATTTTTGTTGTTCTTTCTCAGTCACTGAAAGCTAAGCTGAAGTTTATTCAGCTACTGTTTCTTATTCTTACCAGAGCTCTGTATTTTTTCTCACACTCATGTTATTAAAGGAGGATACATTTATCCCAGTTATGAATAATACAATAAAACAAGTAGAAATAGGATTTTAAATTGGTTGAAAATGCAGTTTCAATTTCCATCGTATGTAGAATCAATGCATACTTATAATTTGGTAACTTTCATTTTATTCCTATGATATGACTGACCTCTGGTGGGAGTCAGCAAATATTATTTTAATTTCTTGCTAGGAATGTTGTGGGCTTTTCCACTAGTAATCCTACTAGCTTGCTGCCTGGTAGGGATCATATGACTTTCTAACTCATGTTAACTGTCAAATTATATCTAGCAAACGATTTCATAGGAGACTCAGGCTGGTGATTATTTTTCTTCATTCTTTCTAAAAAGTGCTTACTGAAAGGTGTCAAAAGAAGAAAATAGTTGAAAGAAGCTTCATTCATTCTAGTTAGTTTATGCAGTTGTTTCATTTGGTTCATACAGTCTCTGCTGTAGCTAAAATCAGTAACATTTAATAAAGTATTTTAAGTGGAGGAACTGCTACCTTGGCAGTGCTGTTGATGTTTGTCAGTAGCTACTAGCATTAGGATTGCCTAGAATTTATTTTGGGAAATGGAATATCTATCACGTCCAACGTTTGCAAATGAGATCAGACCAAATCAGAAAGTCCCACTTGCTCTTAGTGACTCGTATGAAATAGATTTCAAACAGAGGTTGTGCAGGACCTGAGGAAGAAGGTGACACACTCTCCCTGGCTGATGATTATCAATAGTTTTCAAAAAGCAGTGACTAGGGATGCTCACTACTCTGAACAGGCTGGCTGACAGGCTCTGGTTACAAAATTTAGTACTCAGGTGAGATTTGCATTAAGACTGGGGCACTTACATTGACGTGCTGGACCAGTAGGTCTGCAAACTGCCATTAGTATTATTTTCTCACAGAAGTCCCACAAGTTCTTTCAGTCTCATGCAGAGTAGCTCAGTTTACTATACACTAGGTGTTAAGGGTAAAATGAGTTGTTTAATCTATTTATGATCTAATCTAATGTATTGATTAGATTATTACTGACTATAATGGAAATTTTAAACACCTAAATTTAAACCATCTCTAGAGTTTTACTGGCAGCAAACTTTTAGGCTAGGTAACACCACGTTCCTGTGATGCTCACCATAAGACCATTGCATGTTGCTGAGCTACTGACCCAGATAACATTGAGCCTGAGAAGGTGAAGGCCTGTGCTATGCTGTGCCATGCTGCACATCCCACCATGCTCTCAGGCCTGTGGCCGTGCGACAAAATCAGCCAGCTCTTTGTGACAGAGGAAATGGCCAGACTGCTCCCACTTGGTACCTGGTGGCTTTGCTGTTATCTAAAAGTTCTTATTTGCAGGAAGTTCTCCTGCAAATATCCTTCCTTTTTAGGAGTAGAAATTATGAATATAGTTGTATAATTGTAAAAAATCCTGTAGTAGCTCAAATGACCAACTTAGAGTAACTCTTTTTACAGGCAGGTACTGCATGGTGTGTTGCGCACTGTTCCGTGCCGCACAACTTTGGGCTCTCAGCATCTTAAGCAATGTAAGATTACCTGCACTATTCTCTCTTTATATTTTTAGCTATAATAAAGAACATTAAAATTATAGGTTACAGAGTTCAAGTGCTTTTCTAACTGGGATCATAATGTAAAACACCTCCTTTTTTGATGGTAGTGAAAACAAATATTTTAGAATCAAGAAATTGTTGAGCCTTATTTGGTTCCCTTCTTCAGGTATCGTACAGCTCCAGTTAGCTTGGAGCAATTTCTTTAAGGCAAATATAATTACATGTTAGTCCTCTTATTATAGACCAGAATAGNCCGTACAGCTCCAGTTAGCTTGGCACAATTCCTTTAAGGCAGGAAAAGCAAAGAGCTGGCAAATATAATTACATGTTAATCCTCTTATTATAGACCAGAATAGATAAATTTGATGTACTGGAATAGAGATTTCCTGAGAACTTTATGCTCTCACACATCTGTATAGGAACAAGCTCTTACATACATGACATACCTGTGTCATGACATGTGCTTAGGTCATATAGCAGTAACTCATGTCCATGTCTGGGTCTCTACAACCAAGATCTATGATGAAACTATCGAGATTCTACTTGAAGTCATTATCTTGGTGTTACAATGTCTTTTGCAGTGGCCCACTACATTTTCATACAATCATCAAAGTTGGAAGAGACCTTTAGGATCATCAAGTCCAACTGTCAATACTGCATAATTAAATATCAAATGCACAAACTTAAGACAATAAACCCAAGAATTTACTTTTCTAACTCTCCTGGATGTTATGAAACATGCTTAATGGACCTTTTTATATAAAAGTCTGATGTATTCCCCTTCTTGCTTGCTTCCTTCTTTTCCTCTATGGCCTTCTTCAGAGAGATAAGGAGAAAAGGGAGAGAGAATGGGTATAAACTGTCCTATCATTCAGTTCCACTAAAAACACCTCTTACTTCACAGGTAGCAATCATATTTTCTCACAAAAGCTTTATTTCATATACTTCTAATTAAACTAGAAGCAATTTTTCTCATCTTACATTTAGCATGTCAGGCTGTGACAGTTCTGCTGAAGAATTAAAAAGTCAGAGTTCACACACTCTTTTCATGTGACAAAGACATAAGTATTAATCCTTCATTTGCAGAAAATGGAAGATTAAAGAACAATTCTATTTAATTCAGTTTTCTTTCCATCTTCTTCCTTGCCCTTTTCCTCTGCCCCTTCCCCCAATGCCATACAAATCCTCCAGTTTTCATTGAATAAAATATGATATCATATTTCTTGTCAGGTGCTTTCATGCAGGTATAATTTCTTAATGCTTGCTTATTCATCTCAGGAGGCTAAATCATTAATTTTCAGGAAAGCAACATAGTGGATATAACTGGAATAGGACCAAGTTCCAGAATTGAAATCTTGTTGCTTTCAAATTTGGAGCATTATAGCATCTGCACAAAATAAGGAGTACTATAACTGTTTTTATAGCAGCAATGCATTTTAAAAACTGCCTTTTAGAGAACTTTATAGTAGTAAAATGCGAGTAATGAATCCCACCTTTTATTATATCAATCAAAAGTTTTGTCCCTGATTTCAGGGGAGGCAAGATTGTGCTTGGACATACTCGAAATAGAGAGAAAAGGTCTGTTTTAAAGGCACTGCCACTATGATAGAATATACTGAAACATCAAACATAGTGTTAGAAAAGTACAGCAGAACTACTGTGGTAGATAAATTCACTGTACCATTTTGATTTAAAAGATGTTGGGAAAAAATATAAATTGTTGAGGTCTAATTAATGAACTCTGCTTTTGACAACTGTTATGCTGGCTCAGATTTATAATGATCTAGCTAAATACCTCTGGTGGTATCACTCTTTTGATCTGTCATGTAATTTTTTTGTATCTTGACTAGAGCAGAGCAAGAAAAAGGCAAAATTTGATCAGCACTTGTTTGACACAAGTTAGTTACAGTACATATATGTTAAATTTCTTATCTTTTGAATGGTTTCAGTTGTGTATAAGCATATCAAAGGCTGGTGTTTGGCAAACTTAGAGGAATTTCTAATATGTTGACTTTGAACATTATATAGTTATATTAATTTCCGTTATATAGTCATTATAAGTTTTTGGGGTTTTTAGGTGCAATGCTAAACTACTGAAAAATGTCATTCCAAATTACTTAAGTAAAAGGCAAGAGAGAAATACACAATGACATTCCATACTGATAAATTACTCATCAGTGTTAAAGATCATCTTTTAACTTCCTGATAGATGTTATAAAAATCTGAAACCTTCAAAAGCATAGGAAACCTAGCTTCCTTCTTTTATGTAAAGATTTTGCAAGAGAAGAAAGGACATGTCTCCTTCTAGACTTCTATGATTTTATAGGAAAATATTTCTTTCATCTGAAATATTTTATTTAAATAAGGGAAAAAAGTATCAAACAATCATAAAATTTACGTATTCTGTCTCTCCCGGATCAGATCTACAAATTCAGTCTGACTCATCCATTGGTACAAGTGAAAATGACAGTACATGTATTACTGAGGATAGACTGATTTTTAAAAATATTTCATCTGAAATACTGATTAAAATTAATTGGCATCAGATGTTGATTATTTCTTGGATTTAATATTATGCCAAGAATATATATTCCTTTCAGTCTGCACGTTTCTTCATTCATAAAGTGAGTTTTCATTTTACTTCTTTTGAGCTGCTTATTTCTATTGTACTTTATAACTTCAGCATCTGTATGCATTTCACTTTTGAGTAATAATTTCTAATACTTATAACTTCAAGTAACATTACATTGCCTGGAAGGATGACCAAATTAGAAAATAAAACATGAACAGAATTTATCTTAATGACTTGGAAAACCAAACATCAGAGGGATGTGAATGTTTCAAAATATACACCTAGTTTCAACATAAAATGGGAGGTGGAAGGGAAAGAATTGCAATGGTTTGTTACTGACTTTCTCTCTTTACTGGAACAAGAAGAAATAATCTTCCTGCTTCTTGCCCCTGAGAATGATGCAGATGTGATTGTGGATATTCACTCTGGCCTAACCCTTTTTTGGAAATAAATGTAAGCAAAACAGAACATATGTGCAATTACTAAGTGATACTTAATCACTTAACAGTAAATTTTAGAGTTAATACACATTTATTACCTTTGAAAAGTATATTATTTGATAATAATGTAATAATTTATTAAAATTATCAGTAGGCTAAAATTTCAAATGCTGATATATAGCAATGTTTCCGAGACAGCAGTTGATAATGTAAAACTGTTGTAGTTAAAAACTTTGTAGCATTAAGAATTTGTCTGGGGGCCAAAAACTTTGGTTTTTTTCTTCAGCTTTCATGCTGTCTTCTGTGAAGGGGGTTAATAGAACTGATCCTGGCCAATGAATTCTTTTCAGATGCCTTATCAGCTAAATGCACTGACAAAAGCAAGTGCTGAAATGCATGGAATTGAACACCTCTGACAGGAAAACAGCCCACTGTGGTGGGGCACACTCCCCCTCATCAGGTCTGCTCTGCCTTCTCTGGACTGTTCCATGATCTCAGTAATTCTCATTACACCACAGCCTTTACGTAAGCAGTTTGGCAGTGAAATGTCCCTTGACTGTACCAGGACCTCTTGCACTGCTAAGGCATGAGTGGCACTGTCCATACAAGGTACAAATATTGCCTGACCACGGAGGGGATCAAAAAATAATCCATCATCCTTGACAGCCTTGGAACATGACCCGCTTGAATCATAACCCAAGTGGAACAGAACCATTGTTATTGGACTTTTGAATAATTTCAGTAATTATCAAGTTGGGTTACAGCCAGGATGAAAACTGACTGCTAGCTGAAGGCAATCATCTTGCAACCCTATAAACAGCGGACCTAAGTGAGGCCCTTTGAGCTCTCCTGAACTGCAGTGGCCTGTGCCAGTACCTCCCTTTGAGTGGGGCACTTCTCAGAGCTTGCAAACTCTGAAGTTCTGAAGTTGGAGGGCTGTCATTGGCTGATGACAGGGTCTGGGCCAATACTCCAACTCCTTAAGGCTCAACCCTTGCCTATTGAGAAACACCAAGGCATTCAACATATTTCACTGGCACTCAAGGGAATTTTTAACCCGTACCTCTGTGCGTATAAATACATCTTTCTGTCTGTGGGTGTGCATGTGTGAATTGATTTGAACATCTTATAGATAACTGAGTTACTGTTGTGATTATAGTCAATGCTATTGTCAGTCATGGCTTGGCTTCACAAACGAAGATTTGGGAAGGGCTCTACCCACGCTTGCTACAGGCTCACTGATGGCTGAAGAGGCCAATGTGCAATAGACAAGTCCAGTTGCAAAAGGCACAGCAGAAAGATTCCCCAGGCAGTATCGACTGGACACGATTCTTTCTGCGTTGTCTTTTCTCCTCGAGAGTGATCCTGCATGAGTTCTCAAAGGAGGCAGCAGCGTTATAGATGGTTTGTCTCCAGGCCTCCCGATTGGAGGCCAGGGTAGATCAATGGTGATGATCAGTGTGGCCAAGGTTGAGATACTGTTTCAGGGAGTCCTTGTATCTCCTTTTTGGGGCTCCTCTCTTGCTGCAGCTGGTGGCGAGTTCACCATAGAGCACGATCTTAGGGAGGCGGTGGTCCTTCATCCTGGAGACGTGCCCTGCCCAACGCAGCTGTGTTCTCAGCAGCATGGCCTCGATACTTGTGACTGCAGCCTGTTCAAGAACAGATGTATTGGTCACATAATCCGTCCAGTAGATGTTTAGGATTGTACAGAGGCAGCATTGATGGAACCCTTCTAGGAGTTGCAAGTGTTGGCGGTAAATGACCCATGACTCAGACCCATACAAAAGAGCAGACAGTACAATGGCTCTGTAAATGCTGATCTTTGTACTTTTCTTCAGGTGTTTGTTTTGCCAAACTCTTTTATGGAGTCTACTGAAAGCTCTGTATGCCTTTGCTAACCAAAAGCAAAAGCGATGCTATTGAATCATTGCATAAATGTTAAATTAGTCAGTTATCTAGCGCTGTTAAATCCTTTAGACATAAACTGTTCTCCAGACCCGAGGCTGAGATTGGACCCACCCACACCCAGGCCCCATGAGGAGTTTAGAGAGCAAGGGGTCCACTCCGAACCTTGTTACTCAACGTGAGAATTTCCATTATCCTTTTGCACCCTGACACTTTTGCATCCCCAACCTCTGGGGAAATCATTTCAAACTGATTCTAATTCTGTTCTCCTTGTATGTTTCATCTATGTATTTAGAAATAGAGTGAACCTTGCCTCCAAACTCTGTTACATTGCACTTTCAAAAATTTACATTAAAATCTCATTTCACTAATAACTTTGGTAATGATTCTTTAAGTGACCAAAATCCTCACTTGTGACCCTCTGAACTAGTTTCCTGTGGAAACATTGTTTTGTTCTTTTCATTAGTGGAGTTTGCATTGTAAAATCTTGACAGCTTACTTGAAATGTTTTAATGATAACACATACCTATTGCTGCCACTTATTAAAAAAAATAATTATTTTTGCAGTAGGTAGTGTCATACATTTTTGTGGAGGTCATCAGTTGTTGTACTAGTACTTCTAGTTAATAATTTCACCTGCTGGTTCATGCTAATTCTTCATATTATTTTTTTTTACCTTCTTAAATATGTTAGTGCAAAAAATGGAAATCTGTTTTTATAACCAATTAGAAAATATATGTGTGTAGGATGGAGGATTTTGTTTTCTGTAGCTTCTAGTATATAGATTTGAATTTGCCTGGTATGCTGTAAACAGATTGCTAATCCTTCCAGTTGGCAGTCTAATAGTTCTGAAGACATGTTTTATATTCTGTGGCTGGGTCTTGCTCAGATTACTGAAGTATTTAAAGAATCGTGGTGATCTGCCTACATTCGGAATTTATAAACAAGAAAATGTATTTTTGTAAATACAAGAAAAGAGTCTGAGAGGTAACATAGAATTTTTTTTAAAATCAATTACTGATGATTCAAAAAATACAATGCAACACTGAAAAAGGGTCAAAACCCTTTTTTTGTCTGCTGCACTTCTGATAATGGCATATATGTGCTCAACTTGCCTAAATAAGTAATGTACTCTTAAACAAAATAACTAATTTTGCCTTTCATAGTGTTAAACATTTCATAATCCAGTGTCTGTGGATACTGCACTACTTTCCATGGAAGCCAAATCTAGTACTTCTGTACCAGATGATTTACCAACTCTGTGATTGTTATAATGTGCCCTTTGCTGCATAACACTCTAATTTTTCTCTTGAAGTAGTTATGGATATTTTTCAATTCCCTATTATTTTTAGTATTTTTTCACTTTTTTTTTCCTTTCCATTCTTATTCTGTGTTATTTTTTTTACCTGTATATCTGAAAAGAAATAAGCATTTTCTTCTCTGTCTGCAAACCTCACAGCTTTCAGAACACTCATCTCCAGTAACGGCCTCCAAGCTTTTGCCTTGTTGCTGAGAGACCCCATCTCCTGACCTTACAAGCTCTGCTTGTGGAAACTGACAATTTCATTCAACACCACTGGGAAACACATCAAATAGCAGAGTTGTGCTTTTTCAGGAGTACTTGAGCATTGTGTTGTCTTATTTGCAGAAGAATCAGCCTACCAATGAGAATTGTGGACTGGTTTTGAGGGTTTTCTTTGTTGTTGTTTCATTTGTTTTTTCTTTGTTTTGTTTTCTGCTTTTTGTTGTTGTTGTTGGTTGGTTGGGTCTACGTGTGTGTTTGTTTTTTTCTGGGCAGGAGGGCTGCTCTATAAATTGCTCATGTTACCTGCAAGGCAGGATGTTGTTTTCTGACAAATGATACCTGATCCCATAAAACACAGGGGAGTGATAATATTGCTGACTGCATCATCAACTCTGTACCTCATTCAGACTTGTTTATTTATTGCACAGTAGAAAGATAATTTAGATTTGGATTGCAGTGTATGCCAATGATATCTCCCATTGGGGTCCGCTGAATAACCTGAACCGATGGTTGTCCAATAGGAGGTGTTTCTTTAAGGCTTTCTTTACAATACTGTAATGTTTTGGTATCAATAATTTTCAGAGCAGTTATTTTAAAGATGTAAAAACAAAACAACAAAAAAGAGCAGGGTGAAAACCTGTTGCAGTATTTGTCCCTCACGACAGTGAGCAGCGGGGGGGGCAGGAGCTGCTGCAGCGGTTACGTCACCTTTAGAGCGCCGTTCGAGAAGCACGCGCGCCCAGCAGGGGGCGACCCGCTCCACCGGGAGGGGCGCGCGCCGCTCCCGCCTGGCAGCGCGCCAGGGATCCGCTTCCCATGGCGTCTGTTCTCTGTCCCTTTCCAGCTCCGGGGAACCGCTTCCCATCGCGTCTGTGCCTTTACAACTCTCAGGACCCACTTCCCGTCGCCTCTGTCCCTTTCCAGTGCTGGAGTCCCGCTTCCCATCACGTCCTGTCCCCTTACAGCTGTAACTGCGCCGAGAATTCATGGAGAGCAGAGCACAGTTTGTAACTAGGGAGCTGTTTCTAAGCGGAACAGAATGAAAGTGAAAACCTGATATGGAAAAAAATTTTCTCTTGGCATGCTTTTTTTTTTTTTTTCAACTATATTTTATTCTGTCGTTCGCTTTCCAGCTAACCTGTGGTAATTTCATCTCTTTTAAAAAAAATTTAAAAATTAAAAATTACGTCATCTGTTTTTAAAGTGAGTGGAAATCCCTTTTCTTTGAGGAGTGAAACGAGGTTGTTTTTCCCGCAGCCGGCCTGCAGGTGGAGAAGTGGAGGATAACGTTTGATGGAGAGTGCGTCATGCGGTAGGGCATAGAAGAAAAACGCAGTTCCTAATCTTAGAGAAGAATTTCTTGAAGTCAGAATTGTCGATCTTGTTTCAGGTCTCTGTCCCATCATAAAAATAGTCTTTTTTTTTTTTTTTAAGGATTTATTAGAACTGATTTTAGTCACGGAGGAATGCAGTTTGTGTGAAAGCCAATGCATATCAATCCAGTGCTCAGTAAATAAGGGCAATGTAACGCAGGACCAAGAAGGCATGTGAACACGTTCCTTCAGGAACAGACTGCTCCTGCATGGGTCCCCCACCGGGTTACAGGTCCTGGCAGCAAACCCGCGCCGGTATGGGATTTTCTCTCCGTGGGTCCATGCGTCTTACCTGCTCCAGCACAGGCTTCTCACAGGGTCACAGCCTCTTTCAGGCATCCATCTTCTCTGGAGTGGAGTCCTCCGTGGACTGCAGGTGGATCTCTGCTTCACCGTGGACCTCCATGGGCTGCACGGGCACAGCTACCTCACCATGGTTTTCACTGTAGGTTGCAGGGGAGTCTCCGCTCTGGTACCTGAAATCCCTCCTCCCCATCCTTCTGCACTGACCTTGGTGTCTGCAGGCTGTTGCTCTCTTGTATTCTCACTCCTCTCTCCCCTGGCTGCAATTTGGTCTTGTGCAGTAACTTTTCCCTGCTCTTAAATATGTTATCCCAGAGGTGCTACCACTGTCAGTGATGGGTTTGACCTTGGCCAGCAGTGAATCCATCTTGGAGATGGCTGGCATTGGATCCATTGTGGAAACTTCTGGCAGCTTCTCAGAGAAGCCACTGTGTAGCTACAGTGTACCTTCCCTGCTACAAAAAGAAAACGCACAAACCTAATACAATTGCCAAGAGAAATAGTCCTGGAAGGTGATTATTCCTGTCTTTTTATGCACATGAAGCAGTCCAGTGGTTGCCTCAGATGATGAGTTGGGTTGCAGTAATCAATTTTCTGTTAAAAAAAAAAGAAAATAAAATGTACTGCTAGTAGTGAAGGGGAAGGGAGCATGTTGAAGAAGGCTGATTCCAAAATGTTTCTTGTGAAATATGCAACATTTTGGAGATCTTTGAAAAGAGAAATGCTCTTGAGTGTGCCAAGCCCGCCTCCCTCCTTTTTAATATCATCTTGAGTAATTTTGTCTTTTGGTGAGATTCTTGTTGCGAATAGTGAAACCAGTCACGGTATTGTCAGTTAGCTTTGAAACCATGTGAGAAAGCTAATACAATCATTGGGGTTATTAGCATGGGGAAAGAGAGGATGATAATAGCATAAATGAATGAAGTGACTGATACTGGAATAGGAAAACATAATGAATATTTTGTTAATGACTTGTGTTTTGAGAGCTTCTGGCTATTATTAACAGAGTAAGGAAAATTTCACAGGTATCCTAGGTAGACATGATTTCTTTATCCTGAATACTAATTTGGTTTACTGAAGCTTTTTTGATTTTTATTTTCTCACTGAAATCGCTTAAATTTTTTGGCAACATCCCTGTATTCTCAGAGGAAAATTTTTTCAACTAACTCTTAGAACTATAATTAATTCAATAACATAGTAAAGATAGCAATTGGAGATTTTTCCTCATCTTTCAGTGCAAAAGTTGTAGAGGTCAGGAGAAATGGACATGGCTAATCAGCACGTTTTTTTAAATATGGACTTTTGCATTCTCTTTTCTTCCAGTTATAAAAATACAACTGGAAGTTGCGAAACAAAATCCAGTTTCATTTATAGCCTTTTTTTCCCAAAGTTCCAAAGATATTATTACCTATCTCTACTGATGAAGGTGTGACTTCAAATGCAGAAAAAATTGGTCACTGTAGTCACTATGCAGGTCACAGCTGTTGAATTTAAAGATAATTATAATGACACTTTTCCTTACCCAAGATGGTAGTGTGATACATATTGATGAGATCCTGTCAGAAACACTGATTCTACTAGATTTTCTTCCTTTAGCACAGAGATAAAAAAATGTTAGAGCCTGTGAAGTACAGGAGATAAAACAGTAGGAAACACTTTTTGAAACCCCAGCCAGAAGTAGAAGGAAAAAGTCTCTGTTCTTCCAAGTGTGGCTCTGCATATTTTCTTTTATGAATGTTTGTGCTGGTGATGGGAGGCAGCAGAAGGAGTAGCCCAGGAAAACGCTTAACTGAGAATCATGAAATTGAGTTTATTAGACCAAGTGCTTTCCTGAAAAGTGAGATTAAATTGTAAGATTTATTTGGTTTTGTATTATTCTGGAAATGAGAAAAAATATGTTGGCTTGTTCTATAGGATTTTTTTCATTTAAAATAGTGATCCTAGTCAACAAGAAAATGTTTTCTGACCAGGTCAGTGTCACATCTTTCATACCAGAAGACTGTTTAAGTCTGTCTGAAGGTACTGATACTAAACATCATATCTGAGATGTTTATTCATCATTTGCCATAGCCCAGAGAATGGCATATCTTTGGACCAGGTCCCCTTCCATAATTATCTTCTGAGAAAAGTTTTTTTTCTAAATAGTTCTCTTACATTAATGGCCCACTAATGTACCAAATATTGGCACAGAGTGTCATAAATTGTCCCTTTCTGAAGGCAGGTGCCGTTTGTAAATCTGTAATATAGCTAATATACCTACTGCTTTTCCATTTTAAGATTAGAAAGCTTTAAAGTGCTCTCTTTGGGCCTCTAGTCACTAGCCTCCCACACCTGTGTGTCTGCGATGACAGTTTGTGAAGCAAAATGCTACCTATGTTAGAGAAAGATTGACTTAGAGCCCATATCAGCAAACTGAGACTGCTGGATGTGCATCGAGTGTTGCTGTTGTTTTGAGGGGGCTATTTCCCGTCTTTTTCAAAAGATTATAGTGATTATGAGAGGTCTTCAGTGGCTGGAGAAATATAATTAACATGCCCACTTCCAAGAGAGAAAGGAAGGTTATCCAGAGAGCTGTACATAGGACAGTCTTATCTCAGTTCATGGAAAGATTGTGAAATAAATCTTCCTGCAAGCCATTGTTAGGCGCAACAAGGTAAATAAGGTGATTCATAACAGCCATTATGGCTTTACCAAGGACAAATCATGTCTGACTAACCTGATTGCATTGTGTAATGAGACAGCTGGCTCTTTGGACAAGAGGAGAATAGGTGAACAATGATGTTTACCTTAACTTAATCAAGTATTTTGTCATGGTTTCTTAAAGGCTTATGGACTAGTGGCCACAACACAGGAAAGCAGCTCCACTGTACATCCCAAAGAATAGGAATGAACAGCATGAAGCCTAAGTAGTGGCTGCACTTTAGAGGCTGATACTAATAATATGCAAATATTGCTTAAGATTTTCATCATTGACCTGGATGATGGGACGGGAAGTGCCTTTTTATTTGTGAATGACAGTGAAATGGGTGGGGAAGTGAGTCAGTCTGTATGCTGGGCTAGCACGCGAAAGGACCTCAGCTAACTTGACCATAAGGTACCTGGTGAAATTCGGTAAGAAAAGACACAAAGTGCTGCATTTAGCCTGACATAACCCCATGCAACAACATAGGCTGGTGAGTGACTTGGCATAAAACAGCTCTGTCACGAAGGACCCAAGGGTGAATGAGAATTTAAACATGAGTCAGCACTGCATCATGAAAGTTGTCTGCCAGTTTGGTGGCCACAGTGCATGTAGCCAGAATAGCAAGAGAAGTGATTCTTTCTCCTCATTTAGTACTTGAGATTGCATCAGGTGAGTACAGATTGGAGATATGTCCATCCTTTCCCCCCGCCTATGAGGAGATTGCTAAACTGGAACATGATCAGCAGATGGCTATCAGAATAGCTAAGGGGATAGAGCACAATATTTTATGCTCTTGAAAACACAGAGTTCTCATTTTTGTAAAGAGATAAAGATGTACAATTATTTAATACAGGATGGGTCATTAACAATGGTGTGCTTTCTGAAATTGTGTGAGCTGAGAAGTTCTGAAGTGAAAATAAAATCTAATACCTAGGAAATAGTTTGGAAAGAATACTGTTCCTTCCATATGTACAAAGGTTAAAAAAAAAAAGTAGTATTGACCCTTAGTATTCCAATTTGCATTACGAGAAAGATTAAAAATAAACAGATTAAAGGAGTTTTATGATTGGCTTATTCATTATTCTCCTTTTACACTTATCCTAGTCTGCTTTGGTTTCCATAGCTACTAGTTTAATCATGATGCACAGAGCTATTTCTAATTACAGTATATGCCAGCATAAAATTAATTCTTTGAGTATCTTAAGCAACAAACAGCTTGCAGCTTGTTCTTTGACATTTTATTATCACAAATCCTGGAGTAGTACACTAACACTTCATATTTACTTTGTTCAATTTTATTAAAAACAACATAATTCTTTAAATATATACTTGCTTAGATGTGTATCAAGGGAGAGGTTACAGAAGGACTGTATTGTACCCAAGGTTCATGCATTAATTTTAAACTATATACCACTTGTAAACGATCAGTAGCTTTAATAGAAATTACTTGTCATGTTGAATGTCCAGTGGAATCCAGGTTTGTTTTCTATTGTTTATCAGTGTGAAATTTCTGTGAAGTCTTTAAATTCTTCTTAGGCAAATATGGTTTTCTTTCCAAAACTAAGGGGATGAATTAGATATATCTTCTGTCTTGCAGAACTTGCAATATGCAGGACTCAGGTTCTACAACTGAATGCAGGTGAAGCAGACAGTTCAGTGAGAAGTTATTCAAGTGCAGTGATTCCAGGATAGGTCACAAATGGAAAAAGGCTAGATTTTTCAAGTACTAAATATGAACAGTAGAGAAGTTGGTGGAAGTTGATGGTCAGTGCTGTCAAAAACCATGCCAACACTTGCCGATAGTTTGTGTTCTAAATGAAACAGATATTTTTCTTATTATTTTGCCTTATGGTACAAGCTTCTCTAAAAGAAATAATATTCCTATTTTATTTCCCTTTGCAGTTGTTGTCCACCTCTGAATCCCTGGCTATGGTAACATTATCTTTCTAAATATATTTCCACAGTGTGAAGTACAAAGAACAGAATGAGAACTTTTTGCATTGTGATTGTTTTCTTACAATAACAGCACGCTTAATGAAATGTTTTCTCCATATTTTTGACTGTTAATAATCTGTGTTGCAGGAATCCAAAATAGCCTTTCCTTAAATGTTTAGGGTAAAGGTAGAATTTTGCAGATTTGTATAGATTTGAACTGCAGTTAAAATTAAAGGTTTCTTGAAATACAGAGTTTGAAATATAAATAAGCAAAACTATTTTATGACAGTTGCTGTACAGGTCCTCCATTTATCAAACTCAGCGGGAAGTGTGAAATACAGACTTCCTATTTGGTCTGTGATGAGGGTTCTGGCAGTTTGCTACCTCTTATATTTTTTCATCAACTCATCCAAACATTGAAAGTATGCATTAAGAAATGTGGTGCATACAAAGAGCTAATTTAAATAATTCTAAAATAATTGAAATAATTGTCATTCAAGCTGGTGTAGTTGGCTAATTGAATGTACTTAATTGATGCACTTCTTTAACTCTTCTTTTTCTGACTAGAGGCTACTTTAGATCTTTCTTCTGAGTTTCTTCTAATTAACAGAAAAGAATAGGTATCTGTTAGGGATGAAATTCTGCTTCCTATGTGAAAAACTTGCATCAGTTAAACTTTTTTTAAAACCCGAATTGCTACACAATGTGTATTTTTGATGTTGATCATCCCTTTGACTTCAATAAAAGCCTTTCTGTGAGCAAAGGATGTGAATTGGGATCTGAATACAATTTGTAAATAAGATCTAGAATTTTAAACTTTAAAAAATTATACACTAACTTTGCTTGATTTATATTAATAATGTTTAAGTAGTTGGTAAAGCTTATGTGTGTATTTCCCTTCAATAGCATTTGGATCATGGAATACAATAACCAGCACCTTCACGTTTTCTCCTTCCATAAACATTGTTGCTATATTGTATAGTGAGCTCTGTATTTTTATGATGGACATTATGTGCTTGTAGTTCTTAAAAAGCTTTGCCAAGCTTTATTGGTTCAAACACTTCTAGATAAGTTTTCATGTGTACATCAAAAGATGCTGTGCTCATTGTAAGATAATCATTACTGTCTCATTTGAACTTGAAAAATTATTTGAAGACTGGGGCTTTAATTAGTTTTCTTATGCTAAATCTGTCTTGCTTCATCTTTAGCCCTCATCTCCAAACTTTCTAAGTTTTCTTATGTAGAATTCTATCTGCATGAGATGACTGGTCTACGAGACTTTAAGGGTGTCTCCTAATATTTTGAAATGTATGTTTTTATCAGGGACCTTATTTCTGAACTTGCATTGCAAAAAATTGGAATATGCTTTTAAGTGAAAAATTTAAGACTATGTTTCTTATCTGTAAAGAATTTTTGGGAAAGTGAAATATTAATGTAGTTAAAATATCATTCTGTAAGGACTGATTAAAAAATTATATATTCCACTAATACTGGTAGAGCTACTAATTTAAGTTAATCTGGGAATAGAAGAAACAATGTTAACAGAAACAAAATCAAACAAACAAATGAACACTTCAAATAATAAGAGTAAACTTGCTAAGTCTGAGGCAGAATGCTTGGAATGTTTCTTTTTATGCTCTCTCAGCTGTTAGGCATTTTCATCCTGTTGCTATTAAAAAGTGCTGTTGTATTAAATTAGAATAATCAATAGAAACTGGTATATAGCACAATACATTGAAAACAAAGTCCAATCTAAAAACTCTAAGAATTCATGATATTCTTGTATATTCCCATGAACAAATTCTAGTTTCAAAAACTATGGGACTGTACTAATAATACAAAATCATTTGCTTCTCTCATTAGAATTAACTCCTTGTAGAGTTTCTAATTGGATTGTGGATGCTCGCTTCAAACTGTATGGATATTTTCAGGTAGATTGTTGACTTATTTGAGGAGAGTGTTTGGCCATCATTTATTATTGGCAGACAGAAGTGATATCTCTGTGTTACAGATGATAGTCAACTTAAGCTTTGTTCTGTCCTGATTCTTCAAGCTGAATGGATACAGCATAGAGCACTGCTTACATCCATTTGTTTTAAATATCTTGACAATTTACCCTTTTCTTTCCCTGTCTGAATGATCTTGTAGCTATACTAGTATGTTTGAATAAACAAATAATTGCTAGATACTTCTCTGGTGAACTGAGGAGACAGGAAAAAATATAGAAGAGACACAAGAACCAGTGGATCATATGATAATGTATTTTCATTTTTCCTCATATTCAGTGGCAGAGGAAGTGTGAATTGATCCCACAAAATTAAAGAAGTTAATGTTAGCGAGTTCAAAGTAATATCACTTGTTGTGATGGTAGCTGAATCCCATGAACCTTGCTAATGCAAGGTTTCAACTTCTCTCTGTTTCTGGACAGTCTGTAGCCAGGCTACTTCCCAGAGGATGGACATACATTTTACAAGCACAGCCAACCATTGCAGACATCAGCATAAATACACAGAGCACTCATAAACATGAGCAATGGGAGCGAGACAAGGATAATGACCAGTAGCTTGCTTACACGTGTCAGGTCTCTTTTATTTTCCAACTTCTTTCCATTTTGCTGGTCTTGTTTCTTCTTGATCCGTCTTGATCCCCCCATATCTCCATCCTTGTCTTCCCAAAATTAACAATTTGTATGTAATTACTTTTACCCTAGGGGTCACAGTTGTACCTTGGTATTAGTGGCTTTACAAGAACACCCCAAAAGGTCCCCATTGCCTGTCTTTAATTATCAGTGAGGTTCACAGCACCAAGCCTGACACAGTTCAAGAACCATTTGGATGATATTCTCAGGCACATGGTCTGACTTTTGGAGATGGGCCTGTGCATGGCCAGGAGCTGGACTTTAATGAACCTTATGGGTCCCTTCCAACTCAGCACATTTTGGGATTCTGTGAGCAGTTGAAGGCTGTTGTTTAGCCTTTATACAGGCTGTTCCAGACTGCTTTTGAATAAAAAAAATCTTAAGAAAAGTGTGGCCTGGTGAAATGACATCAGTATCACAGCATTGCTCCACTCTGTCTCTGAAAATGTGATTCTGCTGGGACAAAATAAGATGTTCTTGAACAGGAAATAGAATCAGTTTGAGTGCGACTTTCCTTGGTATGTCACTTGCCTTAAATTGGTATGATTTTCAAATAAACTCAAAATGCTTGAAGTTTTAAAGTTTTGGTTTCGTTTTGAATGCTTGTGCTCAAATTCATGTTGTTTAGATAAGAATTATCATCACCAACAGCAATGGAAAACAAACTCTGAACCGTAGAGCAGGAACAATTTAGGAGACACTGCTTGTGTTTCAAATTCTATACAAATGGTTTCTAAAAGCATATCAAAACTCTTATGCAGACTACCTGTAGTTATCTATAGTTCTTTTCAAGGAGGCCTTTTGGAGGCTTTTAGACATGTTTATATTTCTAGAAAAGAGGTAACTTACTGTTTATTACAATTAAGGTAATTTCTTCTGACTCAGAATACCTGCTTTCTTACTTTCAACATGAAATTGAAGATACTTTTTAAAATTTATGAGATTTTGTAGTGCATTTTAAGGAGGCTTGTTTTATTTCACGATGTAGGTGAATTCAGTGTTAGGACATGCCAGGCTAGTTGTATGCCTGAGATTACAGTCGCTGTTAAAAATATATAAATGTGGATTTGATACAAAAATACCCTTTATTTGAAAATGGCTGTACAAGCAGCATATTTTCTATAATATTCTATAATATTCTGCACTCTCTCTTTGGTAAAATGGGAGTATTTGGTTGTTTTGTCTAAAATGGTGTGTGCATGGTTGTTGTTGGAGGAAATAAACAGTTGCCTCAACAATGGAAACAGACTTTGACAATAACAGGATTCATATTTTAGTTCATATTTTATCAGTTCTTTAAGTGAAACATGGGTTAAGAATCTTATTTCATTCTCAAATACTTTAAAAATATTCTGCGTGACTCATTGAGGGTTTGAGGTTTTGTTCTCAGTGTAAACTACAGTAGTGTGATTTTTTTAATATCTGTTGGCTTTGAAATACAGTGTATAGTTTATAAGCAGAGAAATTTTTACTGTTTAAAAAGCATGAAATGCAGATGTTTAGCATTATGCAAAGTGCTTATTTTGACTGGATGGATGTTCCAATGGGCAATGATGCAGACATTTAGATTTCATAAATGGTTGCTTTTCAGAGTCACCGGTTATAAAACTGAAAAAAATATCAGTATCTTGATTTTAGCCTTGAAACCTAGTTTGAGATACAGTTAGGAAAAGAGTTCTGTGAGGTGTTTTACATATATGGTAATGGTGATACAGTTAAATTCAAAATCTTTGTAGGAATAATCCACCCATTCAGTTTAGGAGTGGCTATGTAGAGATTAAAATTTTTAAAGTGGGATTTATTAGAAGGGGCAAATAAATAGTTAATATGCTTATAGATAGCAGGGAATTTTTTAGAGCATGAGGGAAAAATAAGTCCATCATTCTTAAGCAGGTTCCTGTTGAAAGTTAAGGACAGTATTTTTGAAAGTGAAAATTGTATCTAATCACAGGTTGAGCACAGAGGGTAATAGTCAATGGGGTGACATCAGACTGGTGATCTGCCACTAGTGGGGTTCTGCAGGGCTCCACTTGAAGGCCAGTGCTCTTTAGCATATTCATAAACAAGTTGGATACAGGAATGGAAGGTACACTAAGTAAGTTTGCAGATGATACTAAACTGGGAGGAGCTGTTGACTCCTTTGAAGGCAGGGAGGCCCTGCAGAGAGACCTAAGGGGCTGGGCAATTACCAGGCATATGAAGTTGAATGAGAGGATTCTGCACCTGTGATGGGGCAACCGTGAATGTTCATACAGAGTGGGGAATGAGATGCTGGAAAGCAGTGCCACTGAAAGGGACCCGGGGTCCTGATCGATGGCAAGTTAAATATGAGTCATCAGTGCCCTGACAGCCAAGAGGGCCAACTGTGTCCTAGGGGGGCATCAGGCAAAGCATCACCAGCTGGTCAAGGGAGGGTGTGCTCTGCACTGACCAATGTGGCCTCACCTCAAGTTCTATGTGCAGTTTGGGGGGCCACAAGAAGATATATATAAGAAAGATATTAAGCTATTAGAGAGTGTCCAAAGGAAGACAATGAAGATGATGAAGCCGTATGAGGAGCTGCTAAGGGCACTTGTTCTATTCAGTCTGGAAAAGAGGAGACTGAGGGGAGACCTCATCATGATCTACAGCTCCCTCATGGGGAAGCAGTGAAGCAGGTGCTGATCTCTTCTCCCTGGTGATCAGTGACAGGACTCTAAGGAATGGCCTAAATCTGTGTCAGGGGAGGTTTAAGTTAGATATTAGGAAAACTTTTTTCACCCAGAGGGTGGTCGGACAATGAAGTAGGTTCACCAGGGGAGTAGTCACAGCACCAAGCCTGAGAGAATTCAAGAGGCGTTTGGATGTTATCAGGCCCATGATGTGATTTTTGGGGCTGTCATGTGCAGGGCCAAGAGCTGGACTTTGATGATTCTAGTGGGTCCCTTCAAACTCAGGATATTCTATGATATGATAATGCACAGCCATAACACAAAAAGCTAAATTATTGTGGCAATCATTACTCACTGCATTTTTACCTAACCTACAGGAGCTAGATTCCCAACGAGGAACAAGCCTAAAGCATAACCTCAAATGATGTACAGTAAAGAGATATTTAATAATGAAGATAGTAATTGATTGTCAGAATCATAGAATTAATCTGAGACTGCTGGAACTTAAAGTTGTTTAGTATATTCCTAATTTTACTTCCAAAAGTGTCTATTAATTAACTTTTTTTTTTTGAAATCTGAATATGGGGTTAGTGAGATGTTTTGGTTTGATCCACAAGGGCTATTTGAAGTGGTTTTATGTTTTATTATGCTTATGGAATTTTGTCTATGCTTTTCTGTTCAAGGGTGGAAAGGTATTTTAAAGATTAAAAGAGCCTATCAAAAGTTAGGCTAGCAGGAGATATGTCTAATTTTCCATAAAACATGCCCACTAGCTATTAGGGAATTTCTATTTTACATAATTCCCATCATGTGTATCTTTATAGTCCTTCAGGAGGTCCCTTATAGTCTGTATAATGAGGTTAGTAGCAGTTGTGAAAGAATATTAAAATCTATGAGGAAGAAAAATAATTGCTAGTTTTGGTTCTTAAATATTTCAAGTAGCAAAAGGAGATTGATGTTCAAAACTGTCCTTTTACAATCTACTGGATGGATGTAAGAGGCATGGAAAGAAAATAACTCTGAATTAAATTGGCCAAGGAGAGTGTGAGAGGGGATCCCTGAGTACAGGGCATCAAAAGCATATCTAATTGAGACACTGATCATCTTGGGGAAAAGTCAGAAGACTGAGATCAGAGTATGCTTTGAGTAGTTGATGCGGGTTGGGGGGTGGGTGGGATGTCATGGGTTTTTCTGAACATCAGTTAGAAGGAATGAGGAATGTCCTATCCAGAGAATGTTACAATTTGGTGTTGAGGATGCCTCATTAAAGCTGCGTTCTGCCTAAACAGAAAGGGAAAGTGAATTTGCGTTCCCCATTTCACACGTTCTTGGATTGTACTGTGGTGTTTTCTCTCTTCTCCATCTGCATTCTTCAATAGAATCTTTATCTCCTAGTTATCGAATGAGAAGCAGTTGGCACTTACTCTCATTCTGATACCTACTTTACTCAAGGTATACCATAAAAGGGATGGATTTTTATATATTTTACATTTCTGAATCTTCCCATTGGTTATTCCTAGGCATCCTTCTGATTGGTGCACAAGATATTTTTTATACCCTTTGAAATGTCTAGCTTTGTCCTTGGAATGCTGTCATGGGATCCTAACTTTCAAACTTGTGACCAAGCAGATAGAACTTAAAATGAAAGGTAACTTGTAGATGCCCAAGTCTTTTCTCACATCTAATTCTTATCAAAGTATTGAAAAGATCTGAAACCATACGTGAAAATTTAACTGCGCGCTGATCTCCAATCAGCAGGAAGTAGGAGACATGGGAGTTACTTGTGTAAATAGTTTTTTCTTATTCTGGTGCTGTTCTCTGGGAAACTATTCAAGCTTCAAAGAAAGAACTGTTTAATAAGAATCCTTGCAACTGCCAATGAGCACACACACTTCCATGAATTAACTTAGTAACAAGGCCAATTTTTCCTTTTCTTTTTTTCCCCCCCCAATACATTGTTTCCATCAGATCTGTTTAGATATTTTGATACGGTATTATGATATGAAGCTGATCAATCCTCAGCTATTACTCTATTACATATATTAGATATAGATGCATAAGATGTATTTGAGCCTCAACCAATTTTTAGTGATTTTAATTGTTGTTGTGTCCCTTGCTTGGATTGACAAATGTGGAACTTGCTTCTGAGTCATTTCTGCACACAGCATACAGGGACCATCATGCTGAGCACACCCTCAGTCATGTGACTGAAAAGTCTGTTGCCTGATTTATCTTGAATCATACCTTGCTTTTTTCTGGAACAAACAGGATATATTTGCAACAGCCAGGAGCATAGCAAACCTCACTGGTTTTCTAAACAGACATTGCAATAAGCTCTTTAAAATTGTAGAAAAGTTAAAGCTTATCTCAGCTTTTGCCAAGAGGTTTAGAATGTGTTCCCAGTCCCCTTTTCTGTCTTTTTATTTTATATGCAGGGAAAACTTAGCCTCCTTGCTTGTTTCACACACATTTTCTTTGCTGGATATATCTGTGCTTTTGACTGCATAATCCCTGTATTGCTTATGTATTAGGTAATCTGTGAGTCTGAGCCAAAAAAGATGCAAAATCATTACAGTCTTGTGGTACAAAGCCTGTCTTGAGTTACAGAGGCATTTTTTGTTTCCCTGGCCTCTGGGAAAGAACAGGTCCTCATCTTCACTGTTTTGTAGTCAGGTTCTGGGTTGTTCCCATGGTTAACCAAGATACTGTCAGGATTTTGCCATGCCTTAGGAGAGAGTTTAGGTATTTTAAAGGGGAGAATAGTCTGCAATTATTGCTATAGATATATAACTTTAAAACAAAACTGTTGCAACAGCTCTGAAATGACTTTAAAAATCTTTTTGTAGAGGTGCTTTCATTTTTTTTCTTTTTATTTAAAGACTAACAACATTTTTAGAATCTTAAAGTCTTAGTTCTATAAATTGAAGGTTTTTGAAAATTAATATTCCTGTCAGTAGAACAGTCCTGTAAACAGAAAGCAGTCATACTGCTAAGTGACAGTGAATGCAATAGCTGTTTTTGGAACTGAATAGAGTTCTTTGGTGTAGTTTATACTGTGAAATGTCTTAAAATGTTATGTACTTTTCCACACTATATAAATGGTAATAAGAGGACGTCAAAATATACAGCTTTAAAAAAGTAGTATGTTTACTTGCAAATTTTACTTTGTATGCTCTAGAGCATAAAGATTACTTTTTTTCCCTGGTGAAATACAATAAGTGTTAAATTGGAATAGTATTTATAGTAGAAAATCTATTTTGGAAACTACTTCCCTTGAAAGAATAAGCATGTTCATTTTGACTAGTCACAGTCAGTTAAGTTTATTCCAAAAGTAAAATAGAAATTTTTGTTTATTAATGTACTATCTGCTGCCTTCCAGGCAAGCTAAAATAATTTTATTCTTTCCTAGTACATCTATTTTGTTCCTTCCTAGTACATTAACATTGCATTCTGAATACTAAGAAAGTCTACAGAGGGATTTACTCTAAAACTCATTCATTCACTATTTGAAAATTTCTGCTATTTCAAGGAAGGATGATAAAATGGTTTTAGCATGAACTAATTCATACTATGGTGTTTGTATGTATCCATGTTATACCTTTGTCTATATTGAATTTTATTTGATTGGAAGTATGCAACAGCTTATTTGCTTTTTAAATATATAGCTGAACAAATTCTTTGGAGCAGTTAGGCTTACATGGATATTAGTAAATGTTTCTTCTTCTTTTTGCGTGTGTGTGTGTTAATTGCAAGATTGTTATATTTGCTATTTATATCTGATCCACAGTGGCAAGCAATTTTGATTAAATGTTAAATTTTTTACAGGATTTCCTGCTATCTCTGCATTGCCTATAGAACTGTTAGCAGCAGAATGTTGTATATTTAGATATTTTTAATTCACTCCTCAATGGATATCTGAAATAAAGTTTTCCAACATCAGTCACATGTTTAATATCAGTCCTGTTTAATATCTTTATCAATTGTCTGGAAAAGGGGATCGAATGCACCCTCTCTAAGTTTGCAGATGACACTAAGTTGGATGAGAGTGTTGATTTGCTGGAGGGTAGGAAGGCTCTGCAGAAGGATCTGGATAGGCTGAATCAGTGGGCTGAGGCCAATTTCATGAGGTTCAACAAGGCCAAGTGCTGGGTCCTGCCCTTGGTTCGCAACAACCCCATGAAGCACTACAGGCTTGGGAATTAGTGGCTGGAAAGTTGCCTGGCAGAAGAGGACCTGGAAATACTGGTCAATGAGAACACAATGAGTTTGTCAGGTGTGTGTGCATCTGGAATTTCCTGTGGCCTTCCCATTGAGTAGTAACACATGAAGGTCTCTTCTATATCTTTATAAAATTTTAATCTAAGTTCCGGCTATTTGTGTGCTCTGGTAAGTTGTTTTTGCCCATGATGAAGATCTTTTTCGGGTATAGCACCTGTTTAGAACAATAAATTCAATTCTTACTTATTTAATCTTACTGATATATCTGTACTTTGAATTTGCACATGGATCAGAGAATTGGAAATCTTTGTCAGGCATCCAAATGGATACACAGTCTGAGTGTCAGACACCCATGTTTCAAAATTTGATGGCAAATACTGGTCTGAGAGTGTGTTGTAAGAGGGTGCAACTTTCAGGCTATACTTTGTTCGCTGTCATTACTGGCTATATGTGATAAGAACAGCTTAAAATAGGCACCAGTTTAATTGAATATTATAATACTTCATTGCAAGGGTCTTACAAAGAACATACTGTGTGCTGACCAGCATTCGGTAGTGGTGATGGTGATAAAGGGGAGCAGGTAAAGCACCATGATCTGCTGAGGCTTCTCAGTACATTCTTATTAGCTTTGACCATACTTGCATATCAGTCTCATTAACTTTCTCATAAGTCTAAGATGCAAATAGCTACTGGAGCAAAAGAGCAAAATTATATTCTACTTTAGATACCTTCTATGTAAATATATTGATTAAAAATCATAAGCAAACCCTGGGCCATCTCAAAAAACTTCTCCTAAGAGAAGCTCCTTTTTAACATATGGCAGTCTAAACTTTTTTCTTCATTGCTTGACTAGAGTTCTCATCTGTGTCACTGGCCTGAAGGCCTTGTCCTTTCCAGGAATGGTCTTTGGCCTATACCTACTTTGTGTAGCTGAATTGAGATGAAACAGATGGCTGGTTGCAAAGGAGAATATAAAACTGCATAGAAATATTCTAAATGCTCTACTGCTTCTTGTCGTGTTTAACACAAGGTCATTTTGTGATCTTTTTTCTTATCCAAATCCTTCATGAAGATGAAAATGTGCTGTGGGTTGTAAAACTCTTAATTCCCCACCCTTAATGGCCTGATGAAAGACTGACTAATCCTCATGCAAGTTAGAACATTAACATGAAGTCCACAGAGGCGGAAGAAAACCAGGAAAGCCTAAAAAAGAAAGATCAACAGCTTCTGATTAAACAACATGTTATTTTAATTCTGTCTTGACTTAGTGGATGAGTTCAAATCGGTGGATTTCGAATAAAATCTCCGCTACACAGTTGATGTAGCATGTGTCTGATGCAAGTTGATATTCAGAATAGAGGTTTATCATCCTAGGAAGCTTTTTACTGGGTGTTTACTGTTTGGGGTGACCCAGCTTTGTTGATCCTGAAGGGATAGAGTTCTTACTTTTAATGAGCTTGAAGATCTCTATGCTTAATTGATTAGTTAGATTTTTAAAGTAGTAGTGCATGAATTTCTTAGCTTGAAAAACTATTTCTCCTTGTGGTCTATGATGTTTTCCAGTTGAACGATGGAGGATGCAGAACTTTGTAGTCTGATAGTGTTTTCTTTTTCTCTCTTTTTTTTTTTTTTTTTCCTTTCTTCTTGGCCGATTATCATCTCCTGTTTTATCCCTGGGCCTTCTGATCTGTTTTTGTTTTAAGATATTAGTCTGGTGGATTATTTATGTGCTAGATTATCAGTTCAGAAGGTGATTCAATGGAAGACTGATGAACCCAGTGCTGCACTGAATATAGTCAAGGATGTTTGCTACATAATAGTGCTTATTCCTGCTTATCAGGTATTGTGCTTTGCATCTCATCTTGTAAGATCTGTGCATCTCTTGATATATTCACCTGAGAAAAGTTTGCAGTCTGTGGTGTTCCACAATATTGGTATTTTGTTTTGAAGACCATAGTACTTCCGTCAGCAGTTTGTATTAGACAGACTTCTACTCTTCCGTGGGAAATGGAAAATGTGGCAAAATGGAGAACTTTCATTATGACCAATTTCACTTGGTTTTGAGGGTCAGGTGAATCCGAAAAACTGGTATAAAGAACTGCTCAGAAATCCTTTTTGATCTTTGAGCAGCAAAGGTATTTATTGACAGCGCTGGGAAGCAGCCAGCTAATGCTGGACAAACCTGCTCCGAGAGTTCACACAAAATCAACAGTTTTTATACGCTTTTCATATATGATTAATTATGCATATTCATGTGATTGCAACATTCATCTATACATATTGATAACTAGGCGGAGCCCAGGCGGGGCTTGGGGGGAGCTTCTCTTGGCTTTCAACCAAGGAGGGGAGTTCCGGTCTTCCTTCTTTTGAGTCTGGGGGCTAAAGAAGTCTTTTCTATTGTCCATGACCCGCTCGCTGAAGCTTGGAGAAAGTCTGGGCTCCTTGCCTATTTCTTCTATTCAAATTTTTGCTCTAGCTTACATTGCTCTAATTTATTACCCTAGATCTATTGTATGATGTTTCTATCGTTCTTCTATGTCTAGGTACAGTGAACAGAACAGAACAGGTTTTTCTTTAGCAAGAGAGCAGGTTTGGGAGGGGGCTCAGAGATAATTCGGTTAACTCTTTTAGGACTTTTCCTTGTTTCAGAGCTGGCTCTCAAATTTGAATTCTGTATTTGAAACTGAAGACAGTAAATATTGCTATTTTGCTCTGTAGTTCAGGGAATAAAGGGAGATGGTTGGGTCTTATCTGACTTGCTCCAAGTCAGTCAACTAGCCCTACTCAAATCAGTGTGGGTAGAGTAGTATAAAATCAGTATTGACTTTGTGTCAAATTAAGCTTAACAGTATTTAGAACTGAGCATTATCAATGTTATTTCTATAGCCTAGTATTTTATCTTTTACTATCACACAGAGCATCACTGCAGTCTCTGCAAAGACTTCCATAGGGGTTCTATGTCTGGCTAAATTCTAACTAAATCATTTTGAGAAGTAGTTGACAAAAGACCTTGTTCATAACCCCTATTCCTGTGTACTAAAATCAAAGCTATAAATAACCCACCTCCTCTCTGTCTGTCTGCTGGAATATTTGCAGAAACAGACTTTGCCTTTTTTTTTTTAACTAGCATGATTTCTTGTATGAAGTGCAGATAATAAAGACTTGGCTGTTAGGTTTTGTTTGAAACAATTGTTGATAGTTAACATTTTAACTGTTTCAGACTTCCATAATCATGTAAATTTGATAAAATTTCTCTTAAGCAGTAGATAAGTGATGGTGCTGCTTCAAAATAAATTGTTTTGCTTAGAAATAAATATTTCTAAGATAAGAACTGTCCTCTAACAGCTATGTTCCCAGAAAGATCACGTCAAAAGGGACTAAAATTTTTGTTGAGAAATTTTCAAGATCAAGTTTTAATACTTTATTTCTTTATTTTCTTGTGATCCTAGAAATTAAAAAGCAGAGTTTGCAGAGAGCTCTTTGAGGGCTTGGATTGGTAGATTAAATACCAGCCTAGGCAATACTTTCCAAGGAGTCTCAAGGAACAGATCAAAGAATGTGTTTTGCACTTGTGAGACCACTTGAGTTTATAGCTTCATTGATCTAATACTTGTCTAGAATATGAGTCTCCTGTTTTGCAGAGAAAAGGAGGTCACTTTCTCAGAGCCTGTGGCCAATTTTCTAGTTGTGAAGTATTTATTCTACTTGCACATCTGCTAGATGCTCTGGAAAAGGTAATTTGAAGATTTTGAATGTTAAAAGAACTAATTATTGCTTGGGATCTATGGCATTCAGAGAAAAAATGAAAAGTCAACCCATCCTGACTAAATTGATCTGACTATAATAGCTAATATTGTAGGTTAACATGTACTATTCTGAAAGAATTCAAAATTAACTCAAGGAACATGTGATAGTTCCAGAGTCTCTTGTGACCTCTAAGCTTCATATGTGTGCTGTTGCTTTTGACTTCCATAAATCTTTAATTTCTTTATGTATTATATCTAAATACTTCTTAATACCAATATCTTAATGCTTTAGGAAGTGTAGTAAAGGAAGGGAGACTAATTACTTCATTTTTTTGAGAAGGTTATTCTTTAAGACAAGAAAAAAAAAGTCTGACTTGTCAAACATCACTTTTTCCATCACAATATTTTTACGATCAAAATATCTTTTAGATCTTCCATGAAAAGAAAATGGTTCTAAGAACCTTGGGAAATGTAATCCAGTCTTTCATTTTTAATCTTGTGATCAAATAGCTGTTGTTGTTTCCAAATGAATTTGATGAGATTGTATTTTAAATAATGAAGTTGCCCCTAGTGAATGAGAGATAGAGATGCTTGAGCATATCAGTAAAGTTCTTGGGATGTTAGGAGAAGACAGGGACTGTAATTCCCCTGAATGAAAAGGCAACGGGATTTTATTGCAGTTACTAAATAGAAGCTTCTGTGCAAAGATGTGTTAAATTGTAATATATGCTTTGAGGATGGGAATGCATGCTGGTATATAACTCTTTCAGGCATATCTGTATGTTCACAGAGTTGCTATAGGAACATGGCTTTAGATACAGTTAAATAGAGAATAATCTGAGAACTTAATGTACAGTACTTTCTGATGAATGAGATGTCCTTTAATGCCTCACGTCTTGATGCCATCTGGACTATAGTTCAATATTATTTCACTATGCCATATAAGTTTCTTCTAAAATATACTTTGGTCATGCTTCAGCAATAAATGCTGAGTACAATAAACTATATGAGTGCTGAAGGAACTGCTACTTTGCAGTGGATGGGTAATTCACAACTGAAAGTAGAAGGCGTAATAATAGATCTGTCTCCTGTTACATATCTACCTGTAAAAAATCTCTACATGAAATTTGCATAAAACTTCAAATAACAGTTCTGGAAATGACTGTATAAAATTCTGGTTTAAGCACAATAGTTTTTCCGTTTAGTCTTCTGGTGTAAATTGGTACGTGACCACTCTGTTTTTATGAACCTTTCCTGGCTATATTGACTAAGTTATAAAAGGCAGCACTGACTCTAGTTCCTGGTGTTCAAATATAAGGGCTGATACTGAGAAATACTGAACTAGGCAGTCATCAAGAAGAAAGTTTCAGATGACATATTTAGATGTTTAGAACAGAGGAAAAAATAGACAAAATAGAAGTCTGCATCAGTGAGAGCTATAGGGTGAGGATAATGATAGATTTAATGAACTGAGAATTTAACAGGTTTTAGAAAAGCATAGTGAAAACTGAGAAGTGAAATGCACCAAAATATTTCTTTTGTTACAAAGAAACATTCTTTAGGTAATACAGACTGCTGCCAAAGCTTTAGATTCCTCTAAACACCATTTTCCCTGTTCTCAGTCTTATGGATGTCCAAGTGTGACCTGAAAATCAGTAGCTTCAAGAAAGATTCTGTGCTCTCTGCTGAATCCCTATTGTGACATTGCAGTCTCTCTTTTTTTCCTTTTGTTCCCCATATATTTTTTTTCAGAGACAAGCAGTGTTACATATCAGACAAACTGCAATCAGTGTCTTATCTTTTGATTGACATCTAGGCCTTTAGTTTTTTAGTATGTGTATGTATTGCAGAATCACCTCACATAAAATCTCCAAAGACTCAGTCTTTTCTCTTCTTCCAAACAATTCAAACTTCCAACCTGAATCTCATTATTTTGAGATAGAATACAGAGAGAAGGCTTTGCAGTTAAACAAAGTTATTTGAACTGCCTATAATTCTGCATTTTATGATATTATGTGAATTTTTTATTTCTAGCTTTGTTTCATTGATTCTTAAAAGTCTCTTGTAGCATCAGATGCCCTTCTTATCATAAATAATAACATGATGAAGTGAAACCAAAAAATTGAGCTGAAATATTTTTCATTCACTAGGAGCAAGAATTTTTGATGTATGTCAGCATGTATGTATTACAGACATGACAGAAGGGAAAAATATTTCTCTATGAAAGTACTGACTGAGGAAGGATGTTGATCCTTGCTAGATTTTGTTCTTGATTTGCTGAATATGTGTACTCACATAGCCCCACTGAAGGCACTCTAGGTTGCCAGCAGGAGATCTAGTAATTAGAGACCTTCAAGTCTGTGGGGCAATGGAATAATTGCTGTGCTAACGGATGCACTCTCTAACAAATGGACAATTTGAGAACGATGGTTGAAGTCCCACAAGAGGAAAAAGACAGTACGCATTTTTGAAATGTCGGGTCTGTCAGTCAAATTTTTTCTGGGTGGAACAGATTTTATTTTATTTGCCAGGGTAACTTGGCTGGTGCACATAGCGGAAACAGTGCATCTAAAATATTAACACATTGATATTGTCTCATATCAGCAAAATAGAGAAGAAAAAGAAAGTGGTTACATCCAGGCGTGAGGTCATTGCACAACATTGGAAATGTTTTATTCAAATAGCTAGAATTTGTATAGAAAATGGTTTTATAAATTGGAGAAGATACCTGTAAGCAACAAGCTGAAATCAGAAGACCTGAGGGGGTTGCGGATGTTCAGCCTGGAGAAGAGGAGGCTCTGGAGAGACCTTAGAGCAGCTCTGCAGTGTTTAATGGGGCCTGTAAGAGAGATGGAGATGGACTTTTATGAGGGTGTGTACTGATAGGACAAGGAGGAATGGCTTTAAACTGACAGAGGGAAGATTTAGATCAGATTTTAAGAAAAAATTCTTTACAGTGAAGATGGTGAGGCACTGGGACATGTTGCCCAAGGAAGTTGTGGATGCATCATCCCTGGAAGTGTTCAAGGCCATATTGAATGGATTTCTGAGCAACCTGGTCTAGTGGAATAGGGCTTGGAAGTAGATGATCTTTAAGGTCCCTTACAATGTAAACCATTCTATGATTCTATGAAATACATATGTATATGAGGCAGTGTACTTAAAAGAAGTCAAGAGCAAATGAGAATAGCAGAATAGATGAGCTATCACAGAAAAGGCAAATGTAATGCTGGGAGATGCTGAAGAAAGCAGAGCATGAAGATCCTGAATGCGCTTGTTTCTCTTTAATGTTACAGTATTGTATTAGATGGCATCTGTCAAGTTTTGGCCATTACTGTGATGGAGTGATTAATACAAAATATCAAGGCTTAAAGGGAAGGAAAAAAGTAATAATAAAAGATTTGGATAGAAAGTCTCCTCTTCCATAAGAAAGGAGAAGGAGAGTAACAAAAAATTACAATATACTTTATTAGAACAATGGTTGTGATAAAGTTTTCTCCAAATCCACTCCTTACCCTTCTCACCTCATCCCCAATGTGATAAGACATTAAGTCTCAGGAGAAAAAAAAAAAATTTGCAAAAAATTTCATGAATTACAGAATTCAGAAAACCATGTACATTAAACAGTCAAATTTGTTCAAAGTGAAGTTGTACATATTTTACCTCAGTATTGTACTGTTATTTTATACCAGAAAGGACTAATAACTTTTTGTATTTAAATTTATATAACCACTTGTCATCCGAAAATTTATCATTTAATATGATTACTTAAAAAAAATATTGTTTCCATTATAAAATGTATTTGACTTGAAACTGTGTGTGTTTTATGGGAATGCTCAATGCAAAGTTAGATGAAATTAGGTGGAAAGATGCATGATTTTAGAATATACGAAAATATTTTACTGAGAATTATATCTATTCACTTCTTTAATTGAAGATAACTGTTCTGCACAAAGTATAATTCAGGTTAATGTAAGAATGTTTTTGGTGTGAAGAATATTTTTTTGCCAGAAAAGCAGACATGACATTACATCAGATTTCTAATAACAAAAGAGAAACTAGTGAAATATAGGAATTTATTTTACTTATTGACTGAATAGTATTTAAGCAACCATTGTACACCTACATTACAATAAAGATCCATTTTCTTATTCATTATTTGAAAATATCTTTGGACACTTTTTTGTGAACAAAATGGATACATCTTCTTTTATACAATCCTATTATTTGAATAAATTTCTTTTGTCTTCTGTGGAAAGAAAACTTGCTTAACAAGTGCAAGTACAGAGAATCCTATTACCTGACTTGTTTTCAATATGAATTATTAACAGTCAGACTTATTTCTGTGTGTCAGTGTCTATTCAGGAATGATTGAATATCTTATGACGGAGCACTCATAAGTTTTCCAATGTCAATCAGTTTTTTCTTTTAAGAATTAATTTCAGATTTTACCTGTAGTACTTGTTTAATATTAGGTTGATGTGATGCTGTGATAACTTATCTTGAATATGCTATTGTAATAGGAAATATTCCTCTGTAGTGAATCGCAGAGAAGTAAAGTTGTGGGGGTTTTGTTCTTTTTGCTTTTTTTTAATGACCCACAAATTCCAGTATTTATAAGAATAAAATTGGAATGATTACCTTTGTAAATGTAGGAAACTCAAAATGATTATGCGAGGGAGAGCAGAAATAAAAGAGAAGGGTTGTAAACATCTGCCTACAGTGCCCTAGCATATGGGGTCTTACTTAAGTTAGTTCAGAGACTTTCTTTACTATGGGAAAGTCTGTGGACTCCTGTCTGGTACGTGGGATGTTTTTTTCTCTGAGACTTAGTTGCATGCTTCACATGCTGCTCAGCAGTAATTTTATTCTCTTTGCTTGAAATACATCTTGAAGCTCTTCAATCGCACTCTTACAATCCTTTGTGTGCTACCTACTTTGAAGTATCTCCACCATAAGCATGCTCAGCTGCTCCTTGGGAAAAGAGCCGTCTTCCTCTGCCATCCATTCCTTTTCATTTTTTTTTCCAAGGGGTCTTACCTGAGCCAGATAGTCTGCTAAAGTCACATACATGAATGAGGAACAAACCAATAAAGCACTATCTGTTACGTACATGCATATTATTTTAATTTCAGTATATTTTAAGATGATTATATGAATCATATCAGTAAACGGAATTACAACCTTTTGCTTCAGTTCCTTAGGGACTTTACTATAGCATAATAAAACAAGTAACATGAAAAACCTTTTAGCTATAATGAAACCCAAGAAATCATTTAAACTTTTATGAAGTAAGCTGATCTCAAACTGAAATAATCTGAATGGATATTCTAGCTGCATATGGTTATGTAATACAAGCATCAGACCAGTGATATTTCCCCCTGGTATTGGAATGGGAATTTGAGTGGGAATTTTAGTTTATAAGAGCTCTCTTTCTTAAATTTCCTTTCAAGTCTGTTGTTCTGCTATTTCTCTTCTAAATTATTTCTTTGATTCGTTATTCTTTTCACTCTTATCTTTGAACTCTTCTTTTACAGAAGAGAGTATTACAGAAAAGATTGCCTGAAGCTGTTACGGAGGAGGAGATTTGACTTATTTTGGCATGTTTCTCACTCCTCATTTTATTCACTCTTTCAACTAGTCTGCATTGTATAGCCACTGTTTCTTTCTTGCTGATTTCTTATCACATACTTGCCCACTTAGTCAATTTGGTCCACTTTGGCTACAGAGGCAGTTAAAACGCTGTTAACTTGGCCAAACTGTGAAGTAAGGATTAGACCTTAATTGTTGCATGATGGTCAGTGCTAAAGTCAGTCCAGTCTTTTTTTGACATGAGCTGAGATTTGCATTTTAAAGATTTAATTAAAATAGGAGTTTCAAAGGCAGTCTGCACTGACTTGGTTAATATTTAATGGCTTTTTCTTTTTTTTTTCCCGTTCTTCCATGGATTTCATTAAGTTTCCTTACTATAAGTGTTGGTGACAACTTTTTAGTTATTCAGGATGATCTCCATGGGCAGTGCTTTTCGTGGCCATTTTCTCATGGTAATAATAATATGGAACACAGTACATAGTCCTCTTCTGTGTTCAGTGCTCTTCCATGGATCTTTTATAAATCTAACTTCTGCAAATGTGAAATTCCCCTGCAAGAGTTGCTTTCTTTTTTTACATATCCAGTGTGGACAGGAGACTTGTGGTGTAGGAGAGTAGTGCCAGTCTGGATTGCCATAGGTAAATACAGCAGCTGGAACAAAAATGAATTGCAGCTCCCTGCTAGATCTGTGTTACCAAATAGATAAGGTGCTGTGATAAACACGTAGATATCTTCACACAGCCATAGTGCATAAAGGCAAACTAAAGTGATCTCTAAAGACCTGCAAATAACTTTACTTTTATTCCAAGTTTGAATCTGGCAAGCTAACAATGTGTGCCTAAAACTTAGATGTGGTCTGTGGGAATGTCACAAAAGTTGAATCCACAGATTTCACAGAATATTCTGAGTTGGAAGGGATCCACAAGGATCATTGAAATCAACTCTTAAATGAATGGCCAAACCCCTGACCTTTGTGTTTGTTAGCACCATGCTCTACTACAGGATGAAANTCTGCAAATGTGAAATTCCCCTGCAAGAGTTGCTTTCTTTTTTTACATATCCAGTGTGGACAGGAGACTTGTGGTGTAGGAGAGTAGTGCCAGTCTGGATTGCCATAGGTAAATACAGCAGCTGGAACAAAAATGAATTGCAGCTCCCTGCTAGATCTGTGTTACCAAATAGATAAGGTGCTGTGATAAACACGTAGATATCTTCACACAGCCATAGTGCATAAAGGCAAACTAAAGTGATCTCTAAAGAGCTACTTTACTTTTATTCCAAGTTTGAATCTGGCAAGCTAACAATGTGTGCCTAAAACTTAGATGTGGTCTGTGGGAATGTCACAAAAGTTGAATCCACAGATTTCACAGAATATTCTGAGTTGGAAGGGATCCACAAGGATCATTGAAATCAACTCTTAAATGAATGGCCAAACCCCTGACCTTGGTGTTTGTTAGCACCATGCTCTACTACAGGATGAAAGAGCGGCTCAGGATTGTAGAGACGCAGAAGTAACCTCACAGCAATGTCCATTCTCCAGACTGTGCTCTCATGTCAGTGACAGTGAGAAGAATACATAATATTTACAACATCTTTGGAAGATATTAGTTTCCTTCCCAAAACATACTTAGTTAGTAATAACTTAGTTAGTATATCTTCTAGTAGAAAGAAGACTGACTGACCTCAGTATAAGCTAAGAGGTGAACCCCTTGCACAGAAGTGAGGGGGTCAGAAGAGGTGAATCCAGAGAAGAAGAGGTGAATCACACAGTATCTGGCAGATACATAAGCAGATGTTGTACATCTGAAGAAATAAAATACCCCACCTAACACTGTCCCTCACAAAGTGATCTGCAATGCCCAAAACCTCAAGTGTCACTGGATGTGTGGTCTGGTAGTTTTATATTCAACAGTACAAAAAATCACAGATCTCTTATGCAAATATAATCCCTTGTGTTATTCTATGAAGTGTCCTGAAACACATTGTGATTCATTTTGCTTTCAGAAAATTGATAGATACTATCTGTATTTGCAATACTTAAGGCACACCCTACTGTGTAAGATAGACTACTTTGCCATAGGTTCATGCATCTGAATAATTATTGCATGCAGTTTTGGCTTGTACTTTTTCTTCTACAATTAGTCGGGTGACAGGTTGAGTGAAAATTAGTTGAGTGACATTAGCTAGATGAAAAACATTCATCTAGTTATTAATAGACCTTGAAAATATTTCTGTCTTCTAGAACCATTTGGCTATTTTCTTTGGAAGGGAATGTCTTAATGAAAATTAAAGCTACAGTTCACGTAACAAACATAATTTTTCTTGATTCATTGCTTTGTAGTCTCTTTTGGTCAGAATTTGCAGGAACCTGCAGAAGGAGTGTCAGAGAGAAATCCTCATTAGAAAGATGTGGGTTAATCTGCCTCCTGCACTGTGGCTCACTAACATCTACCTTGAACATGAGGATTTATTTTCAGTCCGAAGTTTGGTGTCACTAATTAAATCTCTAGATCTCTATTTGTTTGATTCTTTGGCTTTTGTAATGTTGTGGGTCAAGGTCTTTTGAGCTTTGAGAAATATGGGAAAATGTGCAGGTGTTGAAGAAGAGTGTTCAAAACATGAACAGACAGAATTTTGGTTGCATAATAGTTGTGATTTTTAGAAATAGTAATGTTGAAATGCAATCACTACACATTTTATAGAGAATTACTTATTTTTGAAAACCTGGTTTATGGTACAGCTTACAGAAATCTTAGGGGTAGAACAGAGACAGAAATGTCCAAATGTTTGAATCTCTAGATTTTCTGTAGTTTCATTAAGGGCTTGTGTTGGTCACGACATTAACACCAAAAACTTATAAGTAATATTTCTCCTTCCTGCAGGTGCAGTCCAGCCATCTCCAGCACTAGGGTGTGATTTTGATTCTAGTTGAATTCTTTTGGCTGTAACTTGTTAGTGTAAATCGTTGTCCATAAATATAAGGAGTATTATGGACATATCTTTATGAGAGGCAATAGAATGACAAATATCTAATCATGTGACATACAATTCTTGCCATACATTACAAGGAGAAAATTTCTCATGTAGTTTTACTTAGTATAGAAATATAGTATATATTAGAAAAAAATATATATAGAAATATAGTATATAGAATATATATCTATCTATATATATCTATATATAGAGAGAGTATATATACATAAATATAGTATATATTTCTATACTATATAATATAGGAGGTATGGATTTTGAGTCACAAATGAGTGTAGCTTGAGGTGTAACAACTTCAGTTAACATNAGTTTTGTGTTATGGTGCCAACGTGTTCTGAGATTGCCAAATGGCTGAGTGTCATAGTAAAGTTTTGAATATCCAACCTCTGCTGATGATTTTCAGTCATTTTTCTAATCTTACCCTTCTCTTGCACTGATACCCCCATACCCCTGCTTAGCCTTTTATTTTTGTGACTGTTTCAGGAGATATGTAAATGGATTGTTTGTTCCTTTTTGTGATAGAGGATTTACTTTGACGGTTAAAATAAAAGTACTTTGAGGCATGACTCATGCCTCTGATTTTCTCTTTTCACAGTGCAAGCATGTGCTACTTCACTGAATTTCTAAGCAGTACCACGGTGTAACCAGAAAAATGTTGTGGTTCCACTTTCCATGTAATTAACATTCCTGATTGGACAGGAACTTAGCATTATTGTATGCTTCTTCAAATGCTGTATAAGAACTTTCAGGAAAAAGATCAAATAAATAGTGTGGTATCTCTATCAATATTTATTATAGAAGGTTGTACACATGCTGAAATGCATATGTTACATATGTTACATGTACTGAGAGTGGGATCATCAAGTTCTGCTAATTAGTAAAAAAGATGCTGCTCACATTACAGTTTCATGCAAATGAATTTTTTTTGTCTCCTTTTTTCATAGGTTATGCCATCTGGCTTCACTTTTATTCAGTGCATGGTTAGCATTAACTTTAAATTTTTTTCATGTACAAAATGCCTAAATTAATTCCTTTATTTCCTGTGTCTTCTAAATTGTTAGCCTAATTAAGAGCTCACTTAGCAGAACACAGCATATTAATCGCATGGCCTCTTTTAATAACATGCTAATTTATTAGGATAAAATAACACTGTAACACTTCAAAAAATGGAACTTCCATAGTGTTTCTATTCATAACATCTGAATTTTCAGAGTTTTCAGCAGATCTTCCCACCCAGAATTTCTACTGAGTTGAATATGTGGTATCAGTGCTCAGTGATGGAAATTTAATTTTCCTCCTGGTAATATTACTTTCAATCTCACTTCTTTGAGGCAGTATCAGCTACATAATATTAAGGCAGACCTCCTTTAGAAAGAGGATTTTCTGTTACTCTAGTTTGGTATGTCATTTTACTTGCTGAAATATAAGGTACTGTACATGTGCTTTTGAAATTTAATCCAAGACCCCCAAAGCCTCTCAGGTTTAGAAGAGCAGTCATCTACAACTTTATTATTTAATTAGTGTTTACTATTGTAGATAATTAATATTAGGTGTATGTGATTTTAATTTTTTTTTATCCTTATCAAGACCAGCATTTATTGTGTTATTAATTCCATAGAATGGTCACAGAAAAAGCTATTTTACTCACCATTGTGTCTTCAACTCAGTAAGATAATGTGAATTGTGTGAATTGAATTTTCCAGCAGAAACAATTGGCCTGACCATACACTTAAACGTACAGGTGTGCTTTAAATACCTTGATATTTCAAGGCTAATGTCTACATGTTGAATTTAAGTTGTCAGGCTCAATAATTGCGGCCCTAATGAGGTCTCATCTGGACTGCTGTGTCCAGTTTTGGACTCCTCAATACAAGAGAGATATAGAGCATCTGGAGTGGGTACAGTGGATTAAGGAACTGGATTGCCTGTCTTACGAGGATAGGCTGAGGGAGCTGGGACTGTTCAGTCTTGAGAAGACACGACTGAGAGGGGACCTCATCAATGTCTGTAAGTAGATGAAGGAAAGATGTCAAGAGGATGGACCCAGGCTCTTCTTGGTGGTGCCAAGCAATAGGACGAGGGGCAACAAGCAGAAATTGATGCGCAGGAAAATATGAGGAAGAACACATTTTCTGTGCGGGTGACCGTGTACTGGAACAGATTGCCCAGAGAGGTTGTGGAGTCTCCCTTACTGTAAATATTCAAGAACTGTCTGGATTCAGTCCTGTGCCATGTTCTCTAAGGATGACCTGCTTTAGCAGTTGGACCAGATGTCTGACTGTGGTCTCTTCCAACCATTCCTATTCTGTGATTCTGTGAATGGCACTGATTGAACTGGTCATGTAATATATGCAACTTCTGAATGCTGCAGCGGATGCTAAAATTTTGTAAATAGTGGTTGGCAGCAGCAACCAGGCTAAGTGTCACAGAATATTTTATATACTCAGATATCTCTGAATGCCCAACATTTTACCTTCAAAATATTTCATATGCTAGCGAAAATGTATTTTTTAGTTGATGCTTGAGTAGTTTCAGCACATGATGGGCTTTTTTGAAAACCTATTAATAAATTTCAATTTTTGGATTCATTCTATGATTCTAGTCTCGTTCCCATGTTTGGAAGAAGCAATGCTTAGAGACCCTCCTTACTGCCAAAACATGCAATCTATTTATGTGCCTTTTGTCATTTCTCTCTTATCCTGAAGAGATGAAAATCTGCAAAAACCTTTTAGTTTTAAGAAGCTAACTTTAGGATTTAAAATAAAAGACATCTAAAACAGTAGTAGTAGTACCTGAAAATTGGAATAATAATTCTAGTATTGAAAAAGAATAGGGTGAAAGAAATAAGTATTTCTATACTTATGAGTATGATTCTGATCTCAGACAAGAGATTAAATGTGTCTTATAAGACTTGGTTAATCAGAAACTGAAGGAATCTAATATAATTAATGCAGTAAAATGGGGTTAATGGAAAGTAGATCTTGCTTGACAACATTAATGTATCCATGTATTTGAAAGCAGACAGGGGATGCTGGAAATAAATGTCCTTAAAAATGTGATACAAGTTTAAAATGGTACACTTTAGAGTAGAAGTTGGCTGATGGCTCCTAAATTAATTTTAAAGGGTAAATAGGAACCTATGTGCTGTATTTTAAGTGGTACTCTGAGGGGATTGATTATAAACTGGTTAAGGTTTTTTTCAAAAATATAAAATCAGTAGTTATAATGAAACAGAGAATGCAGTGCAACATTTAGCCTAAAAGAAGAGGTTCTGAGATGGTCACATTCTGAAGCATGATATGAAAAACAAAAACTTGACACTAGAAAGCTGTTTAGTATTAATAAAACATTGTGAACCCAAGTGCTGAAAGTTGAAAATATTTTTCAGACCAGTGTTTGACCAGGTAGAACTTTAATAGTGCAGATAATTTTGTGTAGGAACAACTTCCTCATGGCTGTTGTGCTGGTTCTCTGATCTTCCAGTGATGGAACCCCCATGGGTGGGTATGCATAAATGGAATTACACAACAGGAAAACCTGATGCTTTTCAAGTCTTAAAATTTGAGGTTTGTTAACATTTTATTAGCTTACTCTGCATACATGCTGTGGAACTGATATGACTTGAAAGTATAGTTGACGTGACTAGTATACTGGAATCCTATCTCAGGATTTTGTCAGAATCATGACTTTACCTTTTGTTGCTATGTCTATTCTGATATAAAATACTTTTAACAAAAGAACTATTTTTCTTACTCTCTCTCCTCCCTCCCCCTATTGTAAGTCTCTTTTAGTTTCTTAACACTTTCTTACACCTATATCCTAAACCTGAAAACTCTGAGGAAAGAAAAGTTCTAGGAGTCTTAGGCATTTGGAGTATTATTCCCATTTTATTAACTTCTGAAGCTATTCATTGCAGCTATTAAGTTTCTAAGATCAAAGAAATAAAGTGCCTATGAATGTAAATTTTCAAGTAACTCATAACAGCTGTTACAATGCTTGCTGAATTCTGAATGCATTAGGCTCAATTAATTTATCAACTTTCATATACCAAGGACCATATGGTTAATCTGGTCTATTTTATATTATCAAGGTTAAGTTCATGTCGTAATTTACGTTAGGTATTTTGGTTAGTCCTCTTTGCTGTTGTTGTCTTTTTGCTTTCTTCTATACTGCATTGAGAAGGAATTCCAAAGTTTATTTGAACTGCTGAAGAAAAAATGCATATATTTTCAGAAATGCCTGCATACATATTTGTCCAGTGTTTTGTTTCACATTTTAGGCTTTCAGAGAAAAAACTGAATATTTCCCATAGTAAGATAAGCATTTTTAAACTTAGGAACAAAGAAAATGCCTCACATGTCTTCAACCTGAACTATTCAAGTTTCTTTGTTGTTGTTTGTTGTTTTGTTGGTGGTGGTTAGGTTTGACTAGTTGGTGCCTTTTGTTCACAGTGTACCGCGTATTAGTTACATGAAAACCAAATACTGCGTGATGTACAGTTAAAGGATATATACTGTGCTGGGCATTTTGAGAAAATTTGAGTCTGAGATCGGATATTTTCTGAGAGTTTTGGGGACGTTACTATGGCTAGGGAAACTTCTAGACCAGGAATGAAAGCTGTAAGGTTTTCAGGTGAGTTGCAGGAGATGAAGATGACTGCTTTGCATGTATGGTTGAAAATCTGAAATCTCAAGAGGTAAATCCTATGGAAACTTTAAAACATAAACTGTACAGTGTGTGAGTCTTTGCAGCACTGTCATCTGGGCAGTCCCAACCATGTGTGCTTTGGCTTTTGATAGCTTTGTCTGCAGTAACAGCATAGTGTTTATGGGAACACGACTGTCTTTGGGTGCATTTTTCTGCAACTGTTCAGTAGCCATTGAAAAGAGATTCTAAATGGGAATTCTAAATGTTTCAAGCATATTCCTCAAATGTGAATTGTCCTTTGTTTTGTTTGTTGCCCATTATCTCTCTCCCTATTACACAAGAATTATATCACCATAGGACACCACCAAAAGAAAGTTTGAAAGTCCCTAGAAATGTTACTCTTGCAAATGATGCCTTTCTTCCTCCAGAAGTACCATTTTTGCTGTCACTTTTCCGAGCTACAGTGAGGAAAGGCCTTGAGAGCTGTCTTGCTCTGAGACTCAAGAGGACACAATGTTTATCTGTTAATCCTAAGGGCTGTGCCGTGTTATGTGAGAGATACCTAGATGCTGTTTTAAAAACCTTACTTTGTAGTGTCTGAATTGGTGGTAGTGTACTTCTACAAGAGCTAATAAGTTATACCAGATAATAAATGAGGTTTAAATTTCTGTTGGAGAAATTAACCTTGAGATCTGATTGTATGCTAAACTGGGGAAGTGTATAGATAAATATAATTAATATCTATGCAATTTTATAACTGAAAAGGAAATAAAAAAACAGATTTAGGAATAGATAAACATGCATTGAATTGATACTGTGAGCATAAATGGGTGATTATATCAACTACAGTTAAATTAAATATCCAAGCCAGTGAAACAGCTATAAAAAACAATTTTTCTACTTGGTGGAAAGTTACCTTCTTTTTCTTTCTGATCCACTTATTACAATGTCTCAACATTATAAATTTATACATTAATATTAATAATTTCCTTAAGGTCATACATATAATAGATGTGCTAATTCTTTTAGAATTGCATAAATAATGCAATTTATTTTTGGGAATTTTTGCTAATTTTTTTTTAGCATGTTGTCTTGAATCACTACTTGCCCAAGCAAATAGTTGATTCTTGTGTACTTTGGTTCAGGAGACTGGAATGAGGCCTACTAATTCTATCTTTAAAAGATTCAAACGGAGGGTTAGTCTGACTTTGAAGCAAGAGATATGTGTCCATTATACATAACACTAGTAAAGACTAGGATAGCTGTCAGTCCAGATTAGAATCTGGAGATGTTTCTGCAGAACTCTTCATATAAGTGTGTGACCTCTGTCGACTTCCCTTTCTAATTTCTGCTTGATGTCAATGAGAAGGAGTGAAAGGATGTTTATTCATTTCTCACAGCAATGCTCCTAAACACAGGTCTTCAGGGTTGCATTTTTTTTTAAACTAACAATTGACAAAGCTTCAGCAGTTAGTTCTCTGTATATTTGCAAGCTGTTGCGCTGCATTTAGTGACATTTTTTCCTTTATGGTGAAAGTATAACAGAAAATGTAACAATCATAGTGTAATATATCATTAGAAGAAGTAGCAGGACAATTGCAGGACTGCGGGAGATGGTCATTCACCCAGGGAGTTCTTTCAGAAAATGACCAAATAGGGGGAAAATTGTTGATGGAACCAAAACTTCATTTGTAATTTTTTATTTTTTTTCTCCACAGGTTAAACCTATGTGTTTTCTTGTATCATCTACTATTCCTTTTAATGTCAACTTTAAGAAAAAAAAATTGTGGGAGAATATTAAGTTAATTTCTTGTCTTAACGAAATGTCTTGGGTTTGACCCTGTTGCAATTCATAGAACTGCTGTATTTTCTGTTGCCTTTTTCTGTAACAATAGAAAAAAATATGTAGTATTAAGTTATTAATAGTAGAATTGCTCCCAAATATGAAAAATCATTATAATTTAAGAATTAAAATGTTATAGAAAATATATGAAATTTTAATATTCTTTTGTTGAATACTTAGCAAGAAAACCAAACAGAAATATTTGTCTTGAAAATATTTCTTCTACAGTTTTGTTTGGTTGGTTTTGTGGGGTTTTTTTTTCCCAACAGCCCCATTTCCTTCTGCACTTCTTGCAGGGGTACATGAGTGTAAATTTAGTCATTACTTGAATGTGGGAGATCTTTGCATTGCATATTCCAGTTTTGTTCATTTGACAGGATTCTACTAGACCTACTACTTCTTGAGGTATGCACACTTTACAAATTTAAAATATAATTTATTGGGACAAAAGCTCAATATGGTTGCTTTTGAAATAGAAATTCAAATCTCTCGGGTATTAAAGGTTAATCCTTTAGAGGTGAATCCTTTTCTCCTCTTCACTTTTTCACTTCACATCTTTCACGGGCATTCTTGGTTGCAGTAGTCAATGTAGTCCTTGTTAGGTTCCCTGGAGTCAGTTTGTGTGGTTTTTGGTGTGTGATGAGTTCCTGCCTCTGCTCCCCTTTTTTTCCCCCCCCTTCCTGCCTTCTGTAAGCTTTTGCCAAATCAAGGTGAGGAGTTGCTCTCCAAAATAATCTTTTTGCTCTCCCAAAGCTTGTGTTTGCACTCATCAGCAGCACAAGTGAGGTAAATAGACAGCCCTTCCTCTGCAGCTCAGCCGGGCTTGAGAAGTACAGCTTACAGGTAGTAAGTGGTGAACAAATAAATGAAGCACATGCATCCATCACAGTTCATGATGGTGTCTTAAACAGGACAGAAGTTTCAGGAATAGAATGTCATTTGTCCCAGTAGATTACTAAAAATGAACAGTTGCTTAGAAACAACAAAACTCAGGACATTGAGCATGTATCAAGAAGCCTGATTTGCTGGTTACTAATACTCAAGAACCGAGTCAGGCTGGAGAGCTAGCAAAGAAGTTTGCCACTAAAATTGTAGTGCTATGAGCATTTCACAAAATACTGCATTAGAAAGAGGCTTTTCAGAGTCATCAGATTACAGTTTGTTTTGACAATTTTTCAGTAAAGATAGCTGCAGGTGCTGTGCTAGTCAGTCAACAAAGTTGGGACTGTGTTTTAGAGAGAAAAAAAAGAAAGCAGATATTGGACTATCCATACAAATGTGAGGCAGAAAAAATACCCTGAAATACTCCCATAACTCACTCACACAAACACTTGAAGAGACAATAAAGAAGGAGGTTTGTAGTTTCTGTAATCGTGGTTTATGACTAGTTTGGTTGCATATTTGTAAAAAAATTAAACACATAAATGTGAACAGAAGAATATTTTTAAAAGGTAGAATTAGTGAAATAATTAGTTTTAAAAAATCTAAATAGAGCTTTGAGAAGTTTATTGAAACATTTAAACAGTTATAATAGACTTATGAATATCTCTGTGTTGGATCAGCTCCAGAAATAATTTTCATACAATAAATTCTAGCTCTCACAATTTTTCAGGTTGGGAATCCATTTCCTCAGCAACCCTACATCTTCAGGTTATCTTTATGAAATTGTATGTGGATTTGAACATGTCTTTTTATTATATTCCAAAACCATGTTAGCTTAATAATCAGTTACAAACATTCTTTTTTTTCTTTCCCCTTCCTTCATTTCAAGTCTCTGTCTGAAGATCTTACGTTATAATTTGGTTAGGGAGCTATTTCAGTCTTTCTTCAACTGTAGCATTGCTTAGCCTCCCTGTTCAGAGCCATTTAAAAAGATAAAGTATGACTTTTGTCTAATTAGGAAAAGTAGTGAGCTAAAAACAATTCAGCTATTGACTCTGACACTTTGGTAGGGCTTGAGCGAGAGTTTATCCTCTTTCAGAAAAACATGACCTTCCCCCCCAGCCAACAAGGGGTTTGCATCTCTGAATGAAATAAATGAAATAATTTTTACATTATCTATTCAATTTTTAATGCAGACCTATAACTTGTTAATGATAAATAACACAATGTGCAAATTTCACTCCCTATAGTGGATCACTTAATGTGTTACTTTTGTTTTTACATCTTGGATATGTTTTTGCTTCCTAATTATCTATATATAATAATAATAGTTTTGTGTGGTACTCAGAGATAAGATTTAAATTCATTGACATGTAAACAAGGGTATTACAGAAGAAACAGCAGTGATAGGGTCCCAATAATTTTCATGTCAATAAATGTTTTTCTTCCATAAATTTATACGCTAATATAACAGTGCGTTTGTTTTTCAGGACTTTGTGTTCTCTTGCAACTTCAGGTTCTAAGATCATTTTATGTATGTCTTTGGAGTTAAGTTTAAAATGTTTACTCTTTTAAAAAGAAGAGTGTTCTGAAGTTGTTAAGAGAGGTCAGAAATACAGGTCACTAAGGACATATTTTGTACTCCAGAACCCTGTTGTTACTGACCTGTAGCCATGCTATTGAGTAGACTTAATAACATAATAGGAAATATAAAAGCCGGATTTCTATTTACTGTCTTGTCCTTCCTGTGTTTTTGCAAATCCTAAGGATGTGTGACAAAATTCAAGACACATAGAAGTTGTTCCATGAGAACAAAGAAAGTTTAAGAAAGTATTTTGCCAAGGTTATTGCCCTGTGATTTCAAGTACCTCCTTTGGAAAATGTCTATTATTTGAAGTTATTCTCGTACAAATATCAAACTGAAGTTTTAAGTGATTGTCCTGGTTTTGGGTGGGATAGAGGTTTTTTTCTTCTTACCTGGTACAGCACTGTATTTTGAATTCAATATGAGAATAATGCTGATAACCCACTGATGCTTTAATTGTTGCTAGGTAGTGCTTGCCCCAAATCAAGGTTTGTTAAGCGTTTCATGCTTTGCTGAGCAGATGCACAAGAAGCTGGGAGACAGCATAGCTGGGACAGCTGACCTGAACAGGCTAAAGGCATGTTCCATACCATAGAACATCATGATCAGTATATAAACTGAAGGAGTAGGCTAGAAGGAGCAGATCGCTGCTCAGGGATGGGCTGAACATTGGTCCATGGTAAGCAATTTATTGTGCATTACTGTCATGTCTACCCAGGAGGGGTTTTTTTGAACGTTTACTTTTTTACTTCTTTTATTTCTCAGCCTGTGCTGGAGTGAAAGTGAGTGACCAAGTGGCTGCATGGTGTGTAGTTGCTGGCTGGGGTTAAAACACAACAGTGAGAGAAGATGGTAAAGAGCTAAAATTTTTAACACTACACTTTTATGTTTGTAATTACAATGAAGAACATTTCTTTTATGTTCAACTCTAGTAGAAAAACGAAACTTGGATCATATTGTATTGCATGTTGGGTTACTGTCATTGCTTGTTCTGTTTCATAATTCATTATTCTTTTCCACTCTGATTATTTCTGTGCAACTGAAGTATTTTTTTACTAATAGTATACATGCTATAATACAAAATTACACCGAGGAGTACCTTTGACTTTTACATTTGCTGAGTGCTTCAATCACATGTTCTCACTCTGATCTCTGAAGTAGAGATTATTCTGAATACTACAGGACTGTAAAGTGAGTGGTAGTACAGTGAGGTTCAGTTTCATTGGTAGCATTTAAGCTAGTAGGTTGGTAGCTTACTTAAAGTCAGATTTAATGGAATTATTATTTTATTAAATGTACTAATCCTAAATATTCATAACATTCCCATGCAAAGTATAATCAAAACATATCAGAAGTTCTCTTTGAATTAATAGCAGGTAGCTCATTAGATTTCAGTAAAGGGTGTGATGTTCATACAGCTTGACAAGGAATTTTGAAGGAAGTCCATCTATGTCAGACAGTACTTAGGTAAATTAGAGTGACCAGTTCCCTACATTGAATTATTAAACCTAGTACAGTTTTTAAGCAAGTTCATATAATCTACTTCATGCAGTCTCAAAGGATGTACATGAAAACCCTAAAAAGTGTGAAAATCCCACTAATGGATGGACAGAATGTACCAGCTGCCAGTCATCCAAAGTTACACACTTCTAATTACCTCATTTGAATAAGGTTGAATAACTCTTCACTCTTGGTGTTTTTCTAGTTAAAAGTCTGACCTCAGCCTTTCTTCTTATTGCTGAAGCACTTTCTGTGGTCTAGAGATATATTTCATGTCCTTTCTATGTCTCAGAAAACCTTATATTGACTATACAGTAAAAGGGTTTTCACCCTCATTGTATTCTCACCTCATGGTATTCTCCATCATTACATTTGAATCAATGAAATATATTCATCATCATATATTGTAAGGCTACCATACAAGGTTTAGAAATTTCTGCTATTTAAGAGTAGATAGTTTCTTTTTAAGTTATCTGCATGTGTGTTGGTCAGTTTATTTGTTTAATCATTGATGTATGCCATTGCACTGAACAAAGACGGGATACTCTTTACTACTTCACAAAATTTATAGTGTAAATAGTGAAAAGCAGTAGTGTTAGGAAATCTAGCTGCTGATGGTCACAGATACCTCAGAATCAACACGTTTATATAACGTAGCAATGTATTATAAAGATGTAGCCATAGAATGACTTGTTTCCAAAAGTTGTCATGTATCAAGTAGTTGTTGATCATCTATTGAAGCCTAGCAGTGACCTAGAGTACATTGTTTTTCAAGTTTAGCAGTGCACCTTGCCAGCTTGTTTTAAATGTCTGCATTCTATGATCACTTCTTAGTATAGATCACTTAGATTACCACTTACTTAGAGTAGCTGAAGTAGTAAATTTTATTATTGAAAATAAGACAAAATCAAAACAGTAGGAAAATACTAAAGTGGTCACCTTGTAAGGCAGCGATAGGCATGAATTCTAGAAATACTAGTTGATATGCTAGAAAGTGAAAGAGCAAGAAATTAAAGAGCTGTGAAATGAGATGTTTTTTAGTGAAAGACAATGGTAAGATAAAAAGAGGTGCTGGCAATGGTGCAGTTGGAATGGGTCCTGAAATTGTGGTACCAGAAAGATACAGCAGACAGCTTCGGTCCAGTATATGATGTTGTCCAGCTAATGAACCTGCTAGGTAGCTGAAAGTCTGGAATTTTGTTAAGATGGGAAAAACTGGGGAGAATAACAACATGGAAATATCATTAGGAAGAATTTTTTTTGGTTTGGTTTTTTGTTTGTTTGTTTGTTTTTAAACAGTGTTAAGTATATGTATAATCAACAAAGAGGAAGGTTATATGTATATATATATAAAACTATATAGAATTGTTTATATGTTTTATAACCTCTTAATATCAAAATTATATAGACCTGTTTTTTAAATTAACTCCATAAGAGAACATAGTATGTGTGTGTGAGAATTTTGTAGCTTTTCTATAGTTTTATAATTAATCTTTGGGCTTCTGGGTTCAGTATTGCTCACAATTACTCTGTTTCTTTCCTTAGATATCATGTAGTGAGGTTTTCTGTCTTACATATCAAGAGTAATCATTTGTCTTTTGTTCTCTTAACAGTTTGTTTATGGTAGGACCCCAGAGGAAGACCTTTTCTGTTTGAAAAATAATATAATAAAAATGTAGCTAGTTACTGTCTTTTAGAGAAAACAAGTTATTCTGAAGTTTAGTGGCCCTTAATGATGTGTTTCTGTTGTCATGGAAATGGGCTTTTTTTTTTTTTTCTAGTAGGTTTACTCGTTCTACTTTTGCTTTTGTATGTCCTCCTTTTGTATGTTTAGATTTGTACTGGCAGTGTTGTGCTTCATAAAAGAAAAGTCATACTTCTTTATCATCCCTTTACTTCCCTTTTATGTCCATTAGAATTTGATGGCTGAAAGGCTGAGGAAGAAACAAATATTGGGAGATAGGAAGGTATCGGGCATGTACTTCACTTTACAGGAACAGTTAACCTCAATCTGGCAGGAAAAAGAAGGTATTGTTGCAATGAAGCATGCATTAATAAAGTTAAAAATTGCATTGGACTAAATACTAGATATTGTTAGCATTTCCCATTTTGTGCACATGTAAATCACAAAGTTACTGATAGAGGCCATGAAAGAAGTCCAGTTCTTACTGTATCTGTTCTTTGTCATTTACTGAACAGGAGGCTTGTTGCTTTGTACTGAAATACACTTTCAAGTTGTTAGCCGTTGTTTCATACTTCGGTTTTCTGGATCCTGGTAAGAAAAATGATTCAAACATATAAGTGGTTAATGCTACTTAGTGAATAATTAGAAATTGAGAGTAATGAGTTAATCCTATGTCACTTCTGATGCCAGGAACTCCTGAGCATGTCAGCTTCAGACAGCCCTCTTCAAGATGTCCACAGAATTGCCATCCATAGTGACGTTCAACATACCTCACCACCTGCCATGCTTTTATAATTTTCTTCCTCACCATTAAACTTATCAGTTAAGGATGGTCTATTTCCTCACAATAAAGCCATTAATTTGTGATCTAAAGAGTGTAAAATGTCCATGAAGAACAATACATATTAGAACATCAGATAGGACCATCTGTACATCTTCCTGTAACATCTGTACATCCTCCTATAACACCTGCAAACTAGCATGACAGTACCTAGATTGGGGTCACTGAGCGGCCACTTAGGCTGACATATGGGTACTAGCTGGGGAGGCTTAGCTGGGTCAGCATATACCTCAGGATTACTAATTCCTTGCTATGTCTTCAGACATGGTTCCCTCCATAACAGTTTTTCTCTAAGTATATGTTAAAATTAACTGAAGCATTGTAAACAAATGATATCTTTAAAAATAAGCAAATAAACATTATTGTCCTGATTCAGAGAGAGAGAAAGCATGATTCAGACTGTGAATAATTTGAGCCTCTACTTCTGAGAAAAGGAGGGAAAGGTTAAAAGAGATCATACTTGAGAAGCAAATATGATCTCTTTTGCAGAAAATTAGTTCTTCATGGGAGACCCTTTCTATTGCATCTGCTGTTGTTTTTGCTCTGATATGATCTTTCATCCTTCCTTCCAAAGTTCATCATATAATGAAATATATATGTAGTGAATGACAACTGCATCTGGTTCCTAAGAAGTAGATCTTGCAAATTAATATAAGTTACTGTAGTCTGCTATAGCATGAAAAATATGAGGAAAAAAGTCTGCTAGTCAAAAATCCCATGTCTATCCAAGCCAGCTCCCACTCTTTCTCAAATCTTTGAATTAGGTGCATGCTGTGGCTTCAGTATCATGACTTTCAGGAATATTTATGCCTTCTGTGAGGACTTAATTTTTTCAACTGTCCTGTTCTTTTCTTTTTAACAAGTTTCCTTATTTTTACACAGTTCTCCATTTGAACTTTAGTAAAACAATGGTTGATATTCTTTGCTCTTTTTCTCTGTCTTTCTGTGTATTACTGTATATTTTGAAATCTAGCATTGAGGTGTCTCACTGATTGTTTTCCTTCTGTATTGATGTGCTCAGTTCATAGGTGTCTTCACTTGGGGCAAAACTGTATTTACATTTTGATATTTTTAAATTGTTCTTTCTCTTTAAAAAAAAAACACACTGAAAGGTATGATATTTTGATACCTATTAAAGGTATCAAAAAAAGTTGTGTAAGAAGAGAACAAAATATCTTGTTAGTGCAGGGTAATTAAAAAGACACACTAATGAGTTAGTACTTTATTAAACATATCCTTCAAAAAATTGTGCATGTGGTTGTTTCACACCTAAACAACTGAAATGACTTCTTTTAAATATTGTATGATAAGTATACAAAATATTTTTTAAATAGTTAGAAAATAGTTTTTGGAGTAGATATGCATTCTTATGATCTGCGCTGTTAGCAGATAGATTCAGAAAGACAAAAAGAATCTTTTAAAAGGATGTTTAAAAGGCATTGCACAATTAGAGATAGAGTGTCCACTTTACTGTAACACACTTGAATTCCTAATGGAAAAATAATAGTAGGATAACTGTCATGAGCATAACATTAAAAAAGTCCTGATTTTATTCAGCCTAGATTTTTCCATTATTTGGACCCCAGTTTAAGAGACAGATCAGCAAATGTCCTCAGAAACTCTTACCAGAAGAGTTGGCCTTGTAATTATTATATTTATCCAAGGATTAGTGGAAGAAAATATTTTGTGATACTTTTATTTGCTAAAATTTCTACAGTGTAGGGTGCAGTACCTCCCTTGCTGAAACACTAGATTTTAATAGGTGCAGAGAAGGCTGATATCCAAAACAGAAATCAGTTTACCTCTGTGAGAATAAAGGTGATAATTCTGGAAATGTGGTTTGGTTTGCTGTTTTAAGTCACCAACAGATTTTCCTCTCTTTGTGGGAATGCTTTTTTTTTCTTTTGCTCATCTGAAAACTGATCTGTAATCCATTTATGTGATTTAGTTTTCCAGATTAGGAAGATCCTCTAATTATGTTGTATTAAGAGATTGCAATTAGAATTTGTAATGGAATCTTAGCTTGAATACCACCCAAAAGGTGCAGCTTCAAAAAAAAAAAGCAAAAAAAAAAAGCTTTTCTAATCTATATGTCCCCCAACTTGTCCTATTGTAATGTTACTCTGTAATAAGAATATTATATGTTACTTTGAATCTTTCAAAGGCACTAAGTATATAACAGAGATTAAAAAAGGGATTACAGGATCCAGGATGTTCGCTGAACCAGCATTGTTAAACCAGTGCTCATGGAAGATATTTATAAACTGTTCCTTTGTAGCCTGTAGTTGAACACTCAATTTCAGTTTTGGTTTTTAAATCTTTCTCTAATTTTCTAGGAATGACAAAGGGGTGGGCTGAGGATTGCAGTAGAACGCTCAATGTATTTTCTGTTAGGACATGATTTCCATGCCTTTTGTTGCAGGACATGCATATTGCAAAAAGGTCTCATTTTTTGAACACTTTGTATCTGAATAGAACTGCATAGGATTATGTATGTGTATATGCATGTTTATATGTATACATCCACATATAGATATACACATACATGTGCATATATATATGTATATATATGCCCTTCATCTCTAAAACTTCTAACAGAAGTGTGCAATCTATATTTCTTTTGCAAAAATTTAATTTTTGTTCCCGGCTTGGGGTTTTTTTGGCATGACAGTTGATCTAAGGAAATGAAAATTATGCTTATTTTAGATTCTTTACATTTACTGGATTTAAGCCATTAGAGACAGGGATGCATTGCTTGTTAGAGGATATAATAAGGAGAAAAAGCTTGCTGGCAAATTGTTATACGCAGAGTCAAACTTCCATTATTTTATAAAGTGTGTATTTATGATATCTCAAGTTTTAACAAATAAGAACAGACAATCAAAAGGGCCATTAAAATAACCATTAAACATCTATGACTTTTTCAATATCACAGTTCTCCATTAGCCATGAACTTTCTGTACCAATAGGAGGACACACCCAGCAGCCTTTTGTTTATTTCTCTTTTTTCACTCTACTGCTAAACTCCTTTTTTTGCTCGTTTTTCCTTCCTTATTCCCTTCAGAGCTTGGATGAAATGGATGCGGTTGGAGAAAGGTAAGAGGTAGCAAAAAGTAGTTGGCATCTACACAAAGAATCTGCTGTAGCTACTCTCTAAGTCTCACTTCAGTGCCTGGTAAAATCATGGAGGAAATCATTCTGGAAGTTATTGAAAAACAATGCAGTCATCAATCAGAACCAGTGCAGCTTCATGAGGGGAAAAGCCTGCTTAACAAACTTATTTTCCTTTTATGACAAGGTAACCCACCTAGATGATCAACGGAAGCCAGTTGATGTAAACTTTTTGAGTTTCAGTAAAGCTTTTGATACTGTCTCTCACAAGATCCTTCTGGACAAAATGTCCAGCACAGAGCTGGATAAACACGTCATGAGGTGGGTGAGCAATTGGCTCATGGGTTGAGAACAGAGGGTAATAGTGAATGGGGTAGCATCAGACTGGCAACCTGTCACTAGTTGAGTTCCACAAGGCTCCATCCTAGGTCCTGTGCTCTTCAACATCTTCATAAATTACTGGGATGCAGGGCTGGAAGGGATAATTTGTAGATAATGTTAAATAGGGATTAAAAGGAAGGAAACTGCCAGATTCTGTACCTGGGAAGCATTAGCCATAGATGTACATACAAACTGGGGAATGCTGGAGAGCAGCACCATGGAAAAGGATCTGGGGGTCTGGGGTGACAGCAAGCTGAATATGAGTCAGCAGTGCCTTGGCAGCCAGGACCAGGAAGGCAGGAGGGCCAACTGTGTCCTGGGGGGCATCAGGCAAAGCATGACCAGCTGGTCGAGGGAACGGATTGCCCCACTCTGGTGAAGAACTTTGAGAGGAAGCCGTATGAGGCAGCAGAGGTCACTTGGTCTGTTCAGCCTGGAGAAGAGAAGACTGAGGGAAAACCTCATAATGATCTACAGGTTCCTCATGAGGGGAAGCAGAGGGGCAGGTCACCATTGATAGAACCTGAGGAAATGGCCTGAAGTTGTGTTAGGGAAGGTTTAGGTTATATATGAGGAAAATGTTNAGGATCCAGTCTTGGAAAATTTCTCTAGTGTTTGGAAGAAAAAATTTAAATATCATTTCTATTGTCTAGTTTCAAATTCCAGCAATATTGACAATTTTAATGACTTCCTGTTGGATCTGTTTCCTTGTAGGTAGTCTGATGAAATGTAAATGCCTCTTACATTTTCTCTTAAATTTACCAGACTAACACTTTATGTTTTTAAATTGAAAGCATGTCTGTGGTAATTTTTTGAAATAACTCTACTTTTCAACAGCATCTTTCCATTGATGGCGTCAGAAACTATATGGAATATTTCAGTAGTAGTTACACCAGTAGGAAATCTTAGAATCACACGGTGATTTGCAGGGAACCCCTCAGAAGATGGTGTGGTCCATGTCCCCTGATGAAAGAGTCAGATAGCACTGTGTGTGTTGAGTACGCTAAGCTGTGAAACAGTCTTTTTTCAACCACTTAATCCAATGCACATCTGTATGGGTATTTTTCAGTATATCCACTACCTACACTACCTGGGGTGAAAAAGACTCTGTTGCATGATCACAATGCTGTGCTTATGGCATGGCCTCTGGTTTGGAAAGGAGATGTCAGCAGCTAATGGGCTTTAAATATTGTCATAGGCCTATTGTTGAACCTCGAATATCTGTGCAGAGAGTCTAGCCATACAATTTAGAAACCCTTATGTATTATTGAGCATCTGTCTGGCATTCATGTTCAGCTGATTGTTCTTCATTATTCGCTCAACCAGGAACATCTTTTCAGAGTTAAAGCCTACTGGATGAGTAACAGTATCCTTTGGGAATGTGGCCAACTACTTTCGTTCACAAAGATATTAATTCATGCTTGGCCTGTTAATAAAAGACATTATTTTCTTATTATTAGTTATCAAAATGATTGAGTTCTTCAGACTTTTAGAGGAATTATACTGGCAGTGTTAACCAATTTTAATATGGAAAATTTTACTTATTTTCAAAAGTGAAACTGTAATGGTAAGAATCATTAAATATATCCAGTCAGACTGAGGATTTTAAGTTATAGATAATACTATAATAGCTACAGATAATAGTCTGGAAGTATATTAAGATTGGTATTCTGAATCAGAGAGACTGTTAATAATTTTTTATTATCTTTCTCCTCTTGATCAATATAGCGTATATGAAATATATGTTTGAATCCTGATATGAACAGGTTCTTATCTGTTGTGTTTTAAGTCTTGATATCATGTGCAGTGGTGAGAGATTTTCTCAGTGAAGGAATTTTTTTAACCTGATGAGAATTTCACAAAGAGGTTAATTTTCTGAACATGATAATGATGTTAGTTGTTATTCATATAGAACATAGGAGATCATCTTAACACTCTCCTCTTCCATAACATTCCTGTTGCTAGAAGTGTAGATTATAGAAAGACAGAGAAAGAAATGAGAATAAATTAAGGTCATCAAGAAAAAGATCCATTAGATTTCTGTCAAAGGTAACACCCAGACTGGAGCATAAAAAGCATAAAAGAGCATAAAAGAGACTCATTTGTATTAGGTTAAAGCCTATTCTGAAATGTCTTATGTGACCATCCTGCTATCTCTTCATAGATGCCTGTTTAAAACTGGTATTTTTTTCCTCTAGAAGAATGTAATTTCCTCAGAAAAATAACTCTTGGGAATTAGGAGAACTATTCAAATCCCATCAATAACTATACAAGTCCCATCAGTGGGATAAGTAACAATATTTTGCCAATGTTACATTTTACCTTCTACTTTCTTCCTTCCTGTCTTAACATTTCATTTCCCCTCTAATTCTGATAATCACAGAATCACAGAATATGCTGAGTTGGAAGGGCCCCATAAGGATCATCGAATCCAACCCCAGGGCCGTTCTCAAGACCATCATGTGCCCAAGCGTATCATCCAAACGCTCCTTGAACTCAGGTTTCGTTCTGTGACCACTTCCCTGGGGAACCTGTTTCAGCCCAACCACCCTCTGGGTGAAGAACCTTTTTCTTATAAACTAAACCTCCTCTAAAGCAACTTCAGACCTGTTGCCTGTGACAGCCTGGGTCCTGTCACTGATTACCACAGAGAAGAAATCAGTTCCTGCCCCTTTGCTTCCCCTATTAAGGAACTTGTAGATCATTATGAGGTTTTCCCTCAGTCTCCTCTTCTCCAGGCTGAACAGACCAAGTGGCCTCAGCGTCTCCTCATATGGCTTGCCCTCAAGGTTCTTCACCATCTTCATTGCCGTCCTTTGGATGCTCTCTAACAGCTTAATATCTTTCTTATATTGTGATACCCAAAACTGCCACAATATTCAAGGTGAGGCTGCCCCAGTGCAGAGCAGAGTGGGGCAATCCCCTCCCTCAACTGGCTGGCGATGCTTTGCCTGATGCCCCCCAGGACTCTGTTGACCCTCCTGGCTGCCAGGGCACTGCTGACTCATATTCAACTTGTCATTGACCAGGACCTCCAGATCCCTTTCCTTGGCACTGCTTTCCAGCCTCTCATTCTCCAGTCTGTATGAACATCCAGGGTTGCCCCAGCACAGGTGCAGAATCCAGGACTTTTCCTTGTTGAATTTCATATGGTTCGTGAGTGCCCAGTCCTCTAATTTATTGAGTTCTCTCTGCAGGGCCTCCCTGCCTTTGAGGGAGTCAACAACTCCCCCTAGTTTTCTGTCACCTGCAAACTTGCTGAATATCACATCCAGACCTGTATCCAAGTCATTTATGAAGATGTTGAAGAGCACAGGGCCCAAGATGGAGCCCCACTAGTGACAGGTCACCAGTCTGATGTTACCCTATTCATTAATACCCTCTGTGCTCAACTCGTGAGCCAAGTGCTCACCCACTACGTGATGTGTTTATCCAGCTGTTTGTCCAGAAGGATCTTGTGAGAGACAGTATCAAAGCTTTACTGAAACTCAAAAAGATTACATCAACTGGCTTCCCTTGAAGGTGGGTTATCTTGTCATAAAAGGAAGTCAGGTTTGAGAAACAGGACTTTCCTGTCATGAAGCTGTGCTGGCTGTGTCCAGGGACTGTGTTGTCTTTCAGGTGTTTTTCAATACCTCCCAGAATAATCTTCTTAATAACTTTACCAGGCAAGTAGTAAGTAAACTTACTTACCTTAAGTCAGTAAACTTTCTTGCACACTTAAGTGTGACTTACAGGCCTGTAGTTTCCAGGGTTATTCTTCTTGCGCTTCTTGAAAATTGTGGCAATGTTTGCCATCTTCCAGTCAGCTGGAACCTCTCCAGATTCCCCTGGACACTTGTGTAAATGTCTGTCTATGAGTTAAACTCTGGACCATGTGTCATTTGTTTATTTTTTGTAAGTATCTCATGAAGCTGTAAATAGGAAATACACATCCCAGAGCAGTCGATTGAAATTGACTTTTTTGTAAAATTTTTGAATTTTTGAAATCTTAAAGCGTTTTAGTGCTTCCTCTGAACCTCCCTCTATCAGGATATTCCAAAAGTGAAATATGATGTGCCATTATTTTACGGTTGTATTTCTATTTTCATAGAATCATAGAATCATAGAATAAGCTGGGTTGGAAAGGACCTCTAAGATCATCAAGTCCAGCCCTTGATCCACTACCACCGTGGTAATAGACTATGGCACTAAGTGCCACATCCAGTCTCTTCTTAAATACCTCCAGGGACGGAGAATCTACCATCTCCTTGGGCAGCCCATTCCAGTGCCTAATTACCCTCTCTGTAAAGAATTTCTTCCTGATATCTAACCTAAACGTCCCCTGATAGAGCTTGAGACCATGCCCTCTTGTCTTGCTGCTGGTTGCCTGGGAGAACAGACCGACCCCCACCTGGCTACAACCTCCTTTCAGGGAGTTGTAGAGAGTGATGAGGTCTCCCCTGAACCTCCTCTTCTCCAGGCTAAACAACCCCAACTCCCTCAGCCTCTCCTCGTAGGGCTTGTGTTCAAGTCCCTTCACCAGCCTGGTCGCTCTTCTCTGGAATATAGAATATAAATATAAATATTTGAATATAGAAGATAAATATTGATTTTGGAGCAGTCTAAATATGAAATTTGAGCACCAATTTTAATTTCTATGTGAGCATTTCCCAGATTTCCAAAATCTGCTGCCTAATTTTCCTAAAATATATACTTCATGTGCATATATATTAGAGTTTAAGTGAGTTTAGAAGTAAACTTCTGAAGTGTAGGAGCCAGTGTTCCTCACCTGCTGTATTTTGGTTTGCATTACAGAATATGCTCTAAGAACGTTAATTGTACTTATATTTCCTTATAAGTTTTCTTAAATGTTCTTAAATATTCATTTTATTTATCATATAATGCTACCAGAACATGCTTTCTAGGAGTGTACCTTACACCTCTCCAATGCCTGACTGGGACCTGACTGGCATTAGTCCTAAGTGAATTCCCTTGGAGCACAAAGAACAGGTATAACTTCATTCCCCACATCCACCACAACTTCTTCCTGCAGTCATAGGCAACATAGCTGAAGTAATCTGAGCCAGCTTTTGATTTTCCTTTCTCGGTTATTGAGGTAGGGGTATTAGCAACATAATTTTGTGCTTTTAAATGGTGTTTTCGTCATCAAGATCATTATGTTTTCATGATCAAGACATCATTGCACCACAACATTATGAATATCAATAGGATTGAAGGATGGAATGGTAAACTAATTTCAAGGCCATTCAAAACTCAGAGTAGAAGTCATGTGTCTTGTCATGAAGATGTAAGTGCTCAGCTACATTTCATAATGTCATAATGGACACCAGGGGATCTGTTAATGTCATCAGCTTCCAATTATTCTTTTGATTAACTGTTTATTTAGTTGCATTATACAGTCGAATGTTCTGTCTTGCCTTGTCATTTACAGCTGGCATGGTTTCCAATGATCACTCACACCAATAATCTTATCTCACATTAAAAAGGAATTTTAGGCAGTTGTATGTAATTCCTACCAAGATATCTTCCTTCTGTGCTAGAAGTGTGCCCAGGAAAAGAAGGTTCAGAACTTGCATAGTTTCTGGATACCACCTTAAAGTAGTTCCTGTATCATTGGTGGTAATACGTTTCCTAGTATGCTGAAGAAAGCAAGCCTCTATGATTGCTACTTAGAAGGTCACATAAAGCTGGCATTTTCTGGTTTTGTTTGTTACTCTGCTTAACACTTGCAGAGATTTTCTATTCTTTGGGTTTAAGATTAACATCTATTCCTAATTTCATCTTGAAAGGTCCTTGGAACAGTTTTTAAAGAAACATCTAGGAGGCAGATTTCTGTTTCAGTCTGAACTTGTTAATAAAACGCAGTTAAATACGAAGGAAACTGACAGGAAATCTCTTTCACATTCTCTGTGTTGCTCACACCCACAAAAGCTCTGTGGATGACCAGTTATTAGCACATGAAACTAAGCAGAGTTCCCTTCAGAAGGAGCTTTGACACTTCCATGGCTTGGAGGAGTTGCTGTTTAATAGGACAAGCTGTTAGTACCTTCATGACAATAATATTTACAAAGAAAAATGAATTACTGAAGAGGTGGGGGAGAAACTTAAAGCCATAATTTTGCAATGCTTATGCTTTGCTTCATCAGTTACAGTGATTTAATCTTAACCTCTGACATCTGAGTGTAGGCATTTTAGGAAGTTAAAAATCCTATCATGAAAATTAAGGTGTGTGTGAACCTGAGGTGAAAATTACCATAGTGGGGACTAGATCAAGGATTCATTCATCTCATATGTTTGTGCACAAAAGCAGGCTGCCTTGAAAGTAGTATAAGAAATGGCTAAAACTTTTTTCACAAAATATTTCTCTACTCTCCAATACGTTGCAACTCAGGGATCTCCTGACCCATATGTGCAACTTCATATCCATACATCTTTGTGATGCAGATTCTCCCTGTTCTTTTGGGATTTTTTGCCCGTCTACAACATCCTACCCCAACAAGTTTCCAAGACTTAACTACACATTGTGTAATATGCCTTAGTTTTCATCTGAGCCTACTTTCTTTGCAGTCTTCTCCCCTTATTGAACATGTTGTTTCTTATTCAACTTTTTTATGTCACTCATGCTTGTACCATCTTTGTTGTAACCTCTCCCAGTTTTCACTTTCCAGCCTTTTCCTTTTTTTGATTCTTTTTATATTTGAAACAAAGGTTGTATGATTGTTTCAAGGAACAAGGTCATTTGCTTTCATCAGCAGCTCATAGATTCTGTTGTTGCAAGCATCAGTGTTGATGATGTTGGATGTCTCAAATGTTTGGTGCTATAAAGAAACACAGCTTTGCATCCTAGGAGCAATTTGCCACCCTAGGTTAAATATTTACCAGGCCCTTTTTAAAATATGAAGATTCATTAATATTTATGCAAGAAAATATTGTGAAAAGAAAGAATAGCAGGAGAGACTTACACCAGAAATCTCCTGTTTTAAAGGAAATATGCCTTTCTTAAAAAGACTGACTAAAAGAATAATTCCTAGAAAGACGGAAGACACTTAGATGCTACGGTGTTGCAGCACTTCTATGCATATAGACCTTCTCAATGTGTTGATTTTTAAATGATCAATTAGATCATAGAGATCACTAAAAAAACTGATTATTTTTCTTCAGCTATTCCAGAAAATGGAGCCCCAGAAAGTTGAATTAAAAAGGGAAAAAAAAAGAGTAGGAAATGTGTTGGGTTGTAAATATTAATTCAGTTAATTTTATATATATATATATATATATTTAACTTCGTATATAAAAGTTATTCTTATATGAATTGTATGTGAACAGATTTATATGCAAACAGTATTAAAAAAAAACAAAAATCAACAACAAAAGTCCCTCCCACCAAAAAAACCCACCAAAGCTGACAAAAGGAACAACCAACTAACCAAGCAACATCTTTTTTTTTTT
>VYXB01001129.1:495020-517206 GCA_013397135.1 Pachyramphus minor
TTGAGAGAGAGAGAGAGAGAGAGAGAGAGAGAGAAAGACAAGTAATACAGCATAAAGAACCCACAGGCATTTGGGCTTTCCCACTTCAGTAGCAAATAGGGGGAATTATGGGTTGGTGGTCTGCTTCCCGTTAGAAAGACACCCCTCCATCTGTTTTCAGTACAGCCTGTTTTCAATTTAAAACACAGATTTCAATACAAACCTCAATTTCTTTACTCCATTTTATATGCAAAGTGAGGCTTATGAATCAGTGTCATTGCCATAAGGGCTCAGACCAAATTTCCCCCCAAAATTCACGGGCTGTTCATTTGAATACCTGCTTACAGTGGTACACAATGGGCAGCTTTGAGAAGAAAAATTGATAATCTTCACGGAAGAGTAATTTGAATGAAATTACACTTGACAGCCTGTCTCCAAGCAAACAAGGAGAGTGAGGGAGCCTTAGCTAAGCTCTGAGGACTTGCCTAAGCCTCTGCGGTTGGAGCTTCCCAGGGAAAAAAAAATCCACACTTTTTCCTACATCTGACTGAAGCTTTTGATAATTCTCTGTAGCTGTTTCTAGTGAAGAAAGGTAGCCATGGAAGAGAATATGGAAGAGGGACAAACACAGAAAGGTATTGTGCTAAATTTGCTTTTTCTTTGCATGGTGATAATTTTTTCGCAGTTCCTTGTTTGCTTTAGGAGCATGCTGCAAGGTTAGGGAATATCCGTATGTGACAGATGGGGAAAGATATATTTTTTTTATATCATTTACTTCATTTGTCTCCCTGCAATAGCAGCTAGCTTGAATATAGGGACTGTCATCTGATATCCAGTATTAAAAGAATCTAAGTAGCAAATTTTGCATGTATACTAATAGCGTTGCGAGCATTTAATGCAGGCTGCTTTCCAGACCAGTCTTTGTTAACCTTCATTTGTTTCATGTTTTCACGCTTGTCTAGCTGGGTCAAGGGAGTCTAGTGTGAACTATGAGAGAGCTACTCACACAATATTTGGAGCCAGTTGCAGTTGGATATCTAACAATGTAACCGGTATTTACACCTTGAATGAGAATCTAGGCTGAACAAAGACATGGGGTAAATTTTGTACATATTGAGGCAGTATTGAGATTTCCCACTGCCTTTTTTCCACTTTGGTTTTGCGAGGTGCTGAAGCAGCCTTGCTATAGTTCCAATATTTGCATTGCACAGATTTGCATTTTGTAGAAATGAATTTTCCAGTTTGCAGCCTAAATTGCTTTAGTAAGATGCAACAAGAACACAGCATGTTCAGAGCATTTCTGTTCCACAGCTTCTGGTCAAGTTGAAAATAACTGAATGTTATGGGATGTGTTAGCACTTAAAGATGCAATTTAAAGTGACTGTGGACTATTTTTTAATGTGTGGATCTTTGATACATTCAGTGTTTTCAGTCTTTTCACTTAAGTGTTATTCTGTGCCAGCGACATGACAGTAGTGAAAGGAACCAAGGTTTTTCGCATTTTACTTTACTGCAAGCACAAAGGGTAATCCAAGTGAATATTTGCAATATTAAATTTTTATACTTTTACATTTATTTTGAATTCACTTCCACTTTTGAGGAGGATATAGGAACTCACCAAACAATTTAATATAAATTGCCTCCATATTTTTCAGCACTGATGCCATATTCTGTTTTTCTGCTCCCTGATTAATCTGCTTCCTAAATGTAAATGTCGTGCTTTCTCATTATAAGTGACCCATTTAGACAGAATGCAGCTTTGAATTGTTTATGGTCTTGACTTGATCTAGATGCACAGTAGACAGTGACAAGAATATTAAAGGAGGATATATGTGCCCCCTCTGTGTGTATACACAAGTATGTTTATAGATAAATAGATTAGTATCTCTTTGGTGATTACAGCAGTTTCTTCAGTTGAATTTTATTATTTGCAAATGACAGAAAGAATAAGAAAGTACAAGACAGTTCAGTTTTTCTATTTTGTTTTGCTGTTGTGTTTTTTTTTTCCTGAAGGTAAAATCAATAATTTTACAATGATTCAAATTATTTAGGGTGTTTTACACTTGGAAATTGAAGACATGCTTTTTTTAAAAAAGTCTGAAATGTGTTCTTCTTAAAACAAGTGAATTGAACTATATGACCAATGAATCAAAATACGTCATTGTTGCCAAATGATACTGCTTGAAAAGGATGTGAAATTCAAAATCCTTAAATTCTTATTAGAAAGAGAAAAAAAAGAAAGAGAAAAAAAGAATAATTTTTGTATATTAAAAGAACATGTTGTTATTGATAAATTGAGCCCTCATTGTTCATATGATAAGCATTTGAATGACCAACAGCCACTCAAAATGGTGTGATTAATAGTGTGATTACAACAGCTAACGCTACTTACCCCCCACCCCCCATTTGCAATGCCATGTGTTCAGCCTTTTTTCCCTTTAGCAGTATGCAGCTGTCATCACAGGCAGTGGCAGGAGAATGTTAAGAGCTCACAAATCATATGTATTTTTCCTTATTGGTGTGGAAGGGGATGCTGCTTAGTTTCTGTGACCATACCTATGAACCTGTCATGTCAAGATGTCGTGTTCCCTCTTTGCATTATGACACCTTTTAAAACATAGTTAGAATTTGAAGAAAATTTACAATTCAGGAGGGAAATGAAAAGTTATTTTCAGTTTAGAATTTTTGGGGCTGCTTGAATGCAGATGTTGGGATGATAGGGAAGTATAGGGATGATGATGAAATCATGGATCTCTTTAAGTTTTACAATTTGCACTTGAAAAATATTGACCAGCACTAGTGTGATTCAATACTTTTCTTTAATAGTTCCTGTTTTTTTCTGCTTTTATTTGACATGATCTATCTACGATGCACTTAATTGATACCCACAGTATAGTTCCAGGTCATCTGGACTATTTTTTCTAATTGTAGTGTTTTAGCAACTGTAATTGTAATTCGTATATTCTAATTTTCATCCTCCTGCCATCTTGAGTAGAAATGTTTCTTTTTCTTCTCTGCTTTCTACAAAATCAATGGGAGTATAAATTGTCACTGCTTATCAACTCTTGTGCTTTTCACAGCAGATGCTTTGAACCTCCCACTGAACAGCATTACGTCTTGCTAGCAGCCATGATGGAAATGAATAATTTCATAGTGATGCATTTCATAAATACGATCAAGATAGCTCTAACAGATTTGGAAGTCTTATTATTTTTGAGAATTTTATGCAATAAGATGTTGTTAAGTGCAAAGGTAATTCTTACCATAGTGGTTCCAAATAATGACCTTCTGCCACAGTCTCTCAATATTCTAATGTTTAAGAATTATGATTTCTTTATGTCTGTATCTTGGGAAATTGTCAGTAGGGAAATGTATTCCTTTTTTCTTTTTCTCTGAAAATAATGAATTACTAGACATTGTATAGTTCAAAGTAATGTACATCTTCCCCTTTCCTCATTTTCTTTCTACTGGCCCCAAAAATGTGTTTTCGTATTGGCATTAGTACCCTTAATATGGTAAATTGAGATAATGCTGTTGTCCAGCAGTTTTCACATGTAAAACTGTAAACATTCAAAACAAGAATACTTTGTATAAACGTTTTCTGTTTCGAAGTGTTAGAAGACTGGTTGTGCTCCCCCCCTCCTCCACTCCTTCCCCCCTCCCCCCTTTTTTTTTACCATGATACCACATTTCATTTGCTAGGAAGCCACTATAGCTTGGATTGAATGTTTCAAAAATATTTGCTATGCAGCTGTTTGTAGCTGTCCAAGAACTGAAAGTGTGTAGGAAATCTGGCTGAAATGTAAGCTATATGAACACTAAAATATATTCTAATGAAGTACAAATTCATAACATTTCACAAATATCAACATGTTCCAAATTTTCCATAACACTGACATTATGCTACATGCCTAGACCTGTAACATACTAAGACTTTTGATTGCAAATTTGCTGTCTGGAAAAATCATGATAACAAAAGTCTGCAATGAATTTGAATGGTTTATTTAAAAAAAAAAATAGCAGTTCCACTTAGGAGCACAAGTTTCACTGATGTCTTTAGGGATGCATGCTAATTTTGAAAACCTCATGCATAAATTTGCATGTGGCAGTGGTAGGTCTCAATTGCCAGTGTTTGAAAGACAATGATGTCAAACTGTTACCTTTGCTATGTGGAAAAAGTTATAGGACCAGTTTCCTGCATTTCAGGTCTTCCCTCTGTGAAAGCACCAAGACTGAAATGATGTCCCCAGCCTCAGTTATTAATCCATTCATCGTCATAGAGAATTTTCCAGAGGTCAGGCACTGTACTTTTTTGAATTGTAAGGGAGTTGGTGGAGAGAAGTTAAGGATTACTCTCACCTCTTAATCTGTTTCAGAAAAAAGAAACATTCTGTAGCATAGTAAGTCATACCACTTGCACTAAATTGAAAATAAATTTGTCTTTTTAATAATTCATCCATAATTTCATTTTGTAGTTTGAATTCCTTTATAAAATAAACTCTTGGGAATGGGTGGAGCATCTGTGTTTGTACAGCCCTAAAATTGAGGCAGAAACTAATTTTACTTTAGTTCTCTTGGCTGTAGTATACCTAACAAACATAGATAAGGTTCCACTGATAGATAGCAAATAACTGTGTAGTATTATCTGTGACAAGAAATGGTTGAATGCCAGAAAATAAATAATGACTTAGAATTTAGTCTGCATTAGTGATATAAGTGGATCTGCAGCCTGTTATCAGAGATTTTTCATTTGTGCCACAGCATACCATTAAAGGAGAACTTTAAGCAGAGTTTTGGAAGAAAATCATGAGGAGTTTAGGATGCTATCAGTACTATGTACACACAGCCCCTGCTTCTTCAGCCATGAGAGGTTGAATTGTTTCCTTAATTTTTGGAAAATGGCAGACTCTGATTAGTAGGATTCTGTAGACTAGATGAAAGTGATGTGTTTTATTTCATATTAAGAAATAAACCAACAGCCGAATAGTCAAAACATTGCTGGCATCCTTTGTAAGTTAGTCTTCTAAATATTTTTATTTACCTCTAAGAGAGAAGAGTTGTCCAGTTTCCCTTTTGACTGTTGCCACAAAGTTGTTTAAAATAAAAATGAGAAAATATCAATGTTTTGCACTTTGATTTGTTTGGTGACTATACTTGTAAATAAAGCAGAGAAGTTATTTTTCATTCTTTAATGTAAATGTCACACTAAGTGTAGGCCATGCTTGTATCTTCAGTTAGATCCTTTTTACATTATCTTCTGTAAGATCCTTTTATATTGTTAGTATTATGTCTACTCTTATAGGACCTCTAAAGTGCAATCAGTTTCATGAGCAATTTTGAAATGGTTTTTAAATTTGGCCTTTTAAGTAAGAAGCAGCAGACATTTGCTGGCTGATATTCTTCATACAAAACATGGATTTGTAATGCTTGATTCTTAAAGAAAACTTTGGGGGCAGAGGTCAATCTCTATTTACTTTGGGAATATATTTTCAACTGTAGGCATAGTTCCCAAGCTTGTAGTCAGATTGGATTTTTGCAAGTTGCTTCAGAGTAGAATGGTCTTAACTTTCATTATGTTTATTGTTGCCTGTTCTTAAAAGAGTGTGTATTATAAGAGCATCAGATTAAATACTCACTCACTTAACAATTAGAGTCCCTAACAGAGTAAATAATTTTCCTTATTAATCAGTTAAATATGGAAGTAAATTTTAGCACCTGGCAAAGTATCTCACTGTATTTCCTGCTTAATACTCCTTAGTAGTTAATCAATATGGTTTATTAAAGAAAAATGCAATATCATTCAATATGAATTTAAACTTAATTGTTTTAATACTGTAAGAGTTATTCTCCTTTATGCAGTAAGTACAGGCTACCTTACTTAATATTCTTACATTAGGAACATTAGTTGTAGAGTTGGAATTTGAATATGTTATTATTCAATACATTAAGCTTTTATTCATAGATAATGATGTAAATAAATTTAGTCTTGCTTGCTTATTTAATCTTTAACATTGAAGGGTCTCTGTTAACAGTAGAAAAACTTTGTATTTCTTAAAGGCTTAACATTATACTAGTCCCAGGCATGAAAATCCAGCATTAATAGAACCTAATTGAAATTTTATATACACTCTTACAGGACAGAAAGTATTCCAACTGCCCTAAGGCAGATGGAATCCTCAATTCAATGTGTGAAAATCTAAGTCTTCATGGTAATTTTGACACTTGGATGTCAATTTCATAAATAAGCTATATCAAAAAGATTTTTTATAAGAAATGTAAATGCCCAGGAAAAAAAGTGTTGAATGCATTTTAAATTAATGATAATTTTTGAAAAAATAATGTATCAGCATAGCAATATGAATTTATAAAAAACTTTTTTTTACCCTTTGTAAAAGTAAAGGCTCACCTTTGGGGAAAAAGGGCTACTCTGGTTTTTTTATTACTCTGAAAAAATAGGCATTTAGTAAGGACAATACAATACTGTATATTCAACAAAATTAAATTTGATTCAGCCTAGTGCTTAGACTCCTCATGGAAAATGATTGAGGGACTGTTATACCTAATATCTGAAAACTATTAATTTTAGATTGTTACTATGAATTAATTTTTGATAAATACCTTAAAAAATTTAGCAATGTGACTTTGTAACCTGTTTTGATTTGCTTACCACTGCACTAAAATTCAAGATGGAAGAATGGATGGAATGCTGCTGGCCTCACATAACGATGATGTTTGCTTTCTTGGTACAATAGATTTTAGCTATTAATTCTCCCTATATAGGCAGGTGATAATATGTTTCTTCCTCCTAGTAGTTTTATACAGTGAATTAAGTAGAAAATATAAAAAGAAAAAAATACACATTTTTGGTCCCTTCTGCCTCAGATTATAGACACTGTTAATGATTTTATAAAACCTATAAGAATGTAAGAAGCTGATAGGCTTTGAAAATTGGAATGTAAAAACGCAAAGGGAAATATTAAACATTTTTTCAGTTCATATTCTGTTTGAACAATTTTTTTCAGAACAATTTTTAGCAATTTTAAGCAAGTAAAATGCATAGTTCCTGTTGATATCTTATCATCTGGCTGATTCCTGAGACAGGACAGAAAATCCCAAATTGATGTGTTGTCACAAATCTTTTGCTTGGGTAGTGGGGAGTTATAGAGGCTTCAGTTCCCCTGTATAAGGAACAAGGAATAAGTCTTGTCATTTTCTCAGCTGGAGAGAGATCAAACTCAGAGAATCAAAATTGTGAAGGTCAGAGATCTACATCAAATAGGAATTAACAAAACTGTGAATTTTTCTGTATATATGCTCTAGAGCCTTATGAAGGAACAGCACTGACACAAAAAAAATGACTCAAGTGTTTTCTTAGCTTGTCCATAACAATGCTTATGCTTCAATGCACTATCTCAAAAGGCAAAATTTTATATTCTTTTTTTTCCCTAAAATTCTCATCTCCTTCCTACTAGTTATCATGTGGGAGTTCAGTACTCCTCCCAAAATTTGTACTGCAACCATCTGGGACAACACTTTTCCAAATAACAGTTTCTAAAATACAACTGCTACTCAATGTAAGCTTTATTCTTCTCTTTACAATTATAATACACCTGATATTTGCCCTTGGACAGTTTTTGAAGATTTTTTTTGTTTAGTTCTCATAGTGAAAGTTTCAATTTTTTTCCCCAGTAGTGATAACAATAAAACTTTACATAAAAGAAATATCACAATAAATTTTGTATCAATTTTAACAAAATTGTTGTCTTTTTAATAGTGGCATAAGGGGAGCAGTTAATTTGCTGCGGTTCTGGTATAAAATTAGACTTCAACAAAAGATGCATTTGCTGCACTTTTGGTATATGAACTTTGCAGGGAGGTGCTACTAACAGAATGTAAACAAACTTGGGGAAAATATACTATTTTTTTTCCCTCACTTTTCAGGATCTTCCCATTTTTACCCCAAGAGTATGTTTTATTTTCATTCCTCTTCCTAAAAAAAAGCTCTTGGTGTTTGATTTCTATCCTGCTTTTCTATTTTCTGTGGGAGCACTTTCTTTTTAGCACCTGGAAGACTTGGAAATTAAATTCTGCAACATTTTTTTCATTTCTTCTGGGAACATGTAATATAAGATGACATGTGCTGCATGTTTATTAATTAAGTCATATCTGGTTACATCATACTTCTCAGATGGCAGCACAGTGACTTTATACAGGTTAAATTGGACATTAAGGAGGAATTTGAAGGAAGAGAGTTTGGTAGCATAGAGAAATGATTAAGTAGAGATCGCTCTGCATTGAGACACAATGGGAAAAAAGTAGAGATGATTGATGATTATGCTAATAGACCTTCAAGAGAGATAATGTGATGAAAAGAAGAAAGTAGTAAGCAATATAATTTAAAAGACTTTCAGAGGGCTTCTGAAGTTTGAAACTGAAAGATAGAGGGAACATAGAATTGTTTATGTTGGAACAGACCTCTAAAATCATCGGGTCCAACCATTAGCCCAGCACTCCACCACTAAGCCATAGTGGAAGACAGTATTAGTTAAAAGAATATTTGACAAGTTTTATAAGAAGTTATTAGGGACATAAATTTGGATTATCTTTTTAAAATAGTGAATATATAATCTTAGGAGCATCCCTCCCCTCCTCCCCCCCAGCCAAGTAAAAGAGCAGCCATGTTCATGGCTACTATGATAATATTGTAATATTGCTATGGCAATATTTTAACTCTGGGCAGTTTCTAGCTATTTGTAGTTATGCATGAGGGAAAGAGGGTGAGCAAGTCTCTTTTAATCTTAAAGTGATGAGAGAGAAGAAAGATTCCTTTAGTTGGAAAAGGAAAGTATATCACTTCACATTCATGGAAAAGAGTTATCACAGTTGACCTGTTGGCCTAGTTTCTCTGGTGAAGGAAGCTGGTACTATATACCCTTGCTTAGCAAGGTGATGTAGCCAGTGTGGGAAGCTCCAGAGTGTAGTGACACCCTCTACTACTGGTGAATCAGCTTAGCTTTCTTTATGTAGTTCATCAAAACCTCCCACCCCCTGATTTCCCACCAAATCTTCTCTTACTCTATTAAGATATATGCAATAGTAAGCACCTGGCATAACTTTGAATCAATTTAAAAAATTTTAGGAAACAACCACGGGAAGAGCTTGGGGTATATGTATATCTTTGCAGCTCTCAAGTGAGGTCATGTTTGGTCACAGCTAAGAACTTAGGCTTACTTATTTTTATACAGATATAGTTCCTGAGTTTCTAATGTATTGGTATTGCAGGGTGAGATGACAAAACCTATCCAAACTACGTACTCATCCCTATGTTTGGATGGCATGAAGCTCTCGTTTGCATCTCTCCAGAAGAAAGCTGCTACATACATGCTGTTATGTTCTACTTCCATCTGCCACATTGTTTGCTCCCCATTTCTTTTACCCTTCTATGACATATCTCACTCAAAACAACTTTTGACCTTCAAAAGATCTTCCATTCTGTTACAATGAAAGTTATTCTCAGTACCTTGAGTGCTTTGGGAGCATTTGTGGTTACCTAACTGTGAAGTCATTCAATTGAGGATTCCTTTCCTTGTCAGTGAATGCCAATAGACAAGGTAAAATTACCTTAACCTTTCCGGAAAATTAATCCTTGCATTTTGCCAGTTAAATACCATAATGTTTCCTCACGTCATATGTACTAGGTGATTTATATTCAGCAACTCCTTGCTCTTTACTGGCCTGCTGGTCACACTGTTCTGTGACAATCTATGATGAGCATTTATTTCCAACTACATTTTTCAGTAGTTGGAAATAATTTATTTGCCATGTTCATGGTGCAACTTGCGGTTGGGATCGCGTCTGTGGGATGCTTACATTTGATATGCTCCCTTTTCAACAGAGGAGGTGGGGAACAACTGAGCTGAAAGTGCTGCTGTCACTTGGAGCAGACAAATTCTTCTGTGCTCTACCTGAGTACAACGTTAAGCAGGTCAGGTAGCTGTAGTAGAAGAAACAGGATGCAGTAGCTGGCACTGGATGCAATGAGCCCAAATTCAACCTCTTTGCCTGCTGGATTAGTGCATTATGAAAAACCTTAATCTGTAAACAGATTTTTATTTTTACTGATAATGGTACAATAAATAATATTCTCAATTCTGCATATGGTATGAATATAAACTTTAAAAACATAGTGTTTTTCAAAAAGGTTATATACCAGTAAAGAGCATGTATTTGAACATGGAGTTAGTAGGTTGATAAGTCATTGTAAATAGTAACACAATAAGCATAACTGAGGATGAAAGTAACTGAAATTGCCTTGAGAAAAGGACCATTGACTGCTAGCCACTGTGTTGGTCATAAAGGTATTCAATTATATTATTGAATGTTGTATTATTGATTTTTAAACTGAGTAGCTTTAGTGTGAAATGCTTCCCACTTAACATGGTTTGCCAGTGTTCATGACTTGTTGATAAACCACTCCTGTATGGAGGAACTTACATTTCTAGATGAATGACACAAATCCAGTGATTTACTTCATCATGAAATAGTGTATGTTAGATATATAAAAGGCTTTCCTAGTTGTTGGGCTGCTTCAATATAGCAGTACAATAATCTTCAGAGACTTCCTCAGGCTTCTAATTTCTTACTGAGAGGTTGACCACTACTTCTGACTGACATACAAGTTTGACATTATAAAAAAACATAACCATGATTTCCCCCACCTTTCCTCTTAGTTGTAGGTTGCAGTTCCCTGTAAACATCTGCATATTCTCTTTGCAGTTCTCATGCTAGTGAACCATGGTATTGGCATGTTACTTAGCAAGGTGGCTGAACTAGGTTGAAATGAAACAGTATGCTGTTTTCCAAGTGTTCATAATCAGCTTGAGATCTTCTCCTCTGATCTGTAAAACATCTCTACTATTTAGTCTTGACTATATTTTCTACATAATGCTTGCCCTTTGCTGGAAAATTCATGGTCCTGATAGAGCATTAAGGACCCCTTTCATTCACACTGCCCACCAGTGTTGGGCAATGACTAGGATTTGCTTGTAAGTGGATATATTGCCCTTGATTACTTCCAAAATTATAGACATAAGTAACATAAAAATATGAAAAATCAATGACCAAGGCTCTGATCCTGCAAAGACTTAAATATAGATCTTTGATGTCCTACACTGTGAGTAATCCCATTGGTTTTATACCAATGTAAGCAAAAAGGAAGCAAATGCAGTCTCTAAGATGAAGACCTAACAATGCTGTGGAGTAATTTGCATGTAGCTGTCAGATTTTTGGCAGGAAATCTGTGAGAGAATATGATGGTGCAATTTAGTAGGGCCTGAGAGGAGATTAGAAGGAAAGTTGAATGGAGTTTGTTTATCAGCTGTGGGATTTTTTTGTTTGTTTTGTGCAGCACTACACTGATGAATATGCTTTGGGGTCTCCTGTGGCTGTCTGCAGGTTCCAAAAAATTATTTCTAAAGTGCTTTATTTTTAGGGGTTTTTGTTTGTGGTTTTCCTTTGAGTTAGTAGAATTTGAATTTACTCCAGGGCAGGGTATACTGGACTTGTAGTGGTATTGAACAATTTTGCTAGTGTGTTTTGTTCACATATGTAAGCCAAGGTGAACATCAGATTTTCTGTGCAGATGGAATTTTTCCCAAGGCAGGCTACTAGTGACCTTCTTTTTCCCTTTTTTTTTTTCTGCAACATGGTCATGGTCTGCTTTCTAAGATTATCTGGGAGTTTACTTTTATTAACTATCTGCTGCTAGTGCAAGGGCTGATGCTGGTGTTATCTTTTGTGCTGTCGTCCTGTAACAAACTATAGATGAGACGTTTGGACTTTGAATACAGGTCTGGAGCAGCATGTTGGTTATTTGCCTGTGTTTTTTGGGATAGATGGAATAAATTTAATAAATCCTTCTGAACTGAGGATCTATTCTGTTAATAGAAGGTTCTGGACTCCGGCAATGTCTAGTGTTAGCAGTAGGCATTTTTTTCCGATATTTTTGCCATAAAACTGTGCTGTTTAAAATTTTAAAGGGAAAATAGATACTATTTTTAGCTATGTGTAGAGTTTGTGTGAGTATCTTCTAGTTTTATTATACCATTTTAATCATACAGATAAAACTAATTATAAAGGTGCTCATCACTGTGACTATCCTAAGAGTTCAGCAAAACATGTGTGCTATAACCACACCCATAACAAGTGGTACAAAGGCCAGAAAGCAAAAATTAATTTCATCTGTTCAACAGCATATGGAGACTACCATTTCTCAAAGATGTTATCTTTCAATCTTTCAGAATTATTCTAGATTTATGGACACTGTTCACCAGTGAAAACACTGGAATAATTATAACCCAGTGGTGAGTAGGTCTTTTAGGTCAGCTGTGTTTATGCTAGTGGTTCAGATAAGACATTTTTCTCCCCCCTTCCCATCTGGTACAGCCATCAAATATTTAAGACACAAGGGAACCTGTTAAGGACATTTGGGCTTTTTTATCTGCTTTATGAATGTGTTTGCACTTGGGGGACTTTTGCTATTAATATTGTTTTACTTTGATCTGTCTATGTCATCTGTATTGTCTGTGCTTCCATCAGATATCCTTCCTTTATTACCTGTCATACCTCCTTCTAGAATCTGCATACATGTATTTTATTTCATATTTATTGACAATATTAACTTCTAAAGTCCAGTTCAGACACCTCTGAGTGTAATCTAGAGATTTTAATATGCAGATTTCAAGACTCAAAAGTACCTGTAGCTAGCTGTCTGTGTGTTTTGTTAATATTTTACACAACCAAAGAGCTAAAATATACTTTTCTTTCCTGATAGAAGTAGCTATGTCTGTGCCTGGGGAGTTACCTTCTAATATGCAGTCATTCCTGCTTGTCTGTCTTGATTTATTCCTCATATTGTTTTATTTTTGTTATTATCTTTTAGTGTAGACTCAACTAGATTTGATGTAGCTGCTGCAGTTGATAGATCTTGTGATATCCTCTGGGATATCATTTTTCTCCTTTGGTTATTCTTGGCTTCATCATTCCTGATCTTTTTTTTGACTGTTTACAAACTCTGTACCTCCATTTAGAAAGATGGACTGTCTCCTACTAGAGCTATGAAAGCACTGGCACTCCAGAATCGCTGATCTGTAATCATTCCTCTAATCAAATATCCTGACAAGGTCGTAGACTTCAATGTTGCTACAGAATGTGGTTGTTTTATTTCTAAAGGGATAATTTTACTAGGCTTTTTGTGATCCTTCAGGGACAATGAATTACACAATGGTCCAGATGTAACAAGCAGTTGAATGTAGCAGCCATTAAACTAAATTATTGCAGTCATCCTTACTGTGCTTAATCTGTTAACGTTTTTTTTTTCCATAACAACCTCAGTGTGATAAACTGTATAATTTAAAAGCTTCCCTACAGAAGTGTGATTAAGAATATTTTGACTAGGGGTAGTAGTGGGTCATAATAATACAGAATTTTTCCGGGTAGGTGTGGTCATAAATTCTATAATAAATTAAACTAGTAAGTAGTAAAATATAGAATACTTGCATAGAATTAATATAATGAAACAAATTTTCTCTATATATGTGGGAAAACATGTTAGAAATTTCCACGGCAATTTGTCCACTATTGTAGGAATATGAAAAACTTTCAATATTTTTCATTTTAATGATGTTATGTAAAAGAGGGTAATTATTTGAATTTGCTTGATGTGGTTGCTTTGACTGTTTCTTTTTATGCTTTGTCCATTATGACTCATTTTATGAAATTGTTTGTTTTAGCTTTGTCAAGAAGAATTAAGAAAACACCTCTTTTTCCAGTGTCTTTATGACTGTTGGGGTAGAATAGCAGTTGCTCTGTCAGTGTCACAGTGTTTATTTTAATCTCTGAATTAATTTTCTTGGTTGCTAGGCAATTCTACTTCATAGTTTTAATGGAAATGACTCATTCAGTGTGCTCTCATTTCATAATATGCAATTATTTGCTTTAAAACTGAAACTAGGTTTCTCTATGACATAATGCCTGACAAATACTCGTGTCAGTATATGATTTTATTACGATAGCTAATAAAGTATCCACATTTCTGTTATTCAGTCCTGTGTTTCTTGTACATTCCAACAAAGCTATTGTGAATCTGAAGTATTCAATAGGGGCAGAATTAGTCTTTTATGTATATGTCGAGGATATATGTCCTAATGTCTGACATTTTAGAATTTTTTTTTTTAAAGCAGCTTATGGAACCGGTTCTGTAGTATGTATTTATACTGGTATCAGTTAAGCCTTTTTATGTCTTCAATAGCAGTGGTGTAATAAGTGTATCTCAGTTACTCAGCCTACAGATGTATTCAGCAGATCCTACTTGTTAACAGCTCAGGGACGTTGAAAAACAGTTATGAATATTCAAAGTAATAATAACCATATTTTAAAGAAAACCTCTCAGCAGTTGGTAGTTCTGGAGGTTTTTCATACTGTAAAAATATAATGCACAAGGACAGTTTCTTTAAACTTTAAAATATTGTTTTCTGCTATTTCAATAATATTCTTATTTCAAATAGGATAAATATATAGGAAAAAGGACTTTAAAGAAATTTCACAGGTTCCTCAATATCAGGGTAGTACCGAAGTGTATGCTTTTTTTATTTTGTTGCTATCAGTTTTGCTTTCATTTATTCTGAGCCATCAGCTAGTGAAATACTGTCTTTTGGCTTGTTATCTCTATTCCACTCTTATGTTTCTGTGTTGGTGAACTGCACAGCTTGCAAATGAATGAAATCCATCCTACTTCTCTGTAGAAGGAAAGGATCGTGTGGGCCAGAATGCCAATGATGTACCCCATAATCTCTGTGCTTCTGACATTGGTTCAGGTTTATCAGCTCAGCTTCTTTTGCCAGAGCATCATTCTGCTTGCTTAGTTGCTCTTTGTTTTCCTTCTCCCTAGTTCATTATAATAAACTTATCTTCCTTTTTGGTACAGTTAGTGCACTGAGGACCACAGCTGATTTAGCTTATCTCTGTAGTTTCTGGCCATCAAAATGCTGAATGCTGAGTCCAGTTCACAATCAAATAATATGTTATCAAGACAGAGAAAACCAGGAGTGCTGTATATTTTAAAGATTTTGTATTTAGTACACAGTCTTTCAGTATCTATTGATACAAAAAGCCTCTGGCAAAATCTTCCAATTCCTATTTTACAACTTAAATACTGCTAATGGTGGTGAAAGGTAAGCAACAGTGCTGTGATATTTTTGAGCTTTGTAATTGGATTTGAGAGAAAATAAACTCAAAAAATCACACAATTAAAAGTACTTTCAAGATTTTTTCAAAAAGGTATAGAAGGAAAAAAATTAGATCATTCAGCTATATTCCTTACAGCACAAAATGCTTTTGTTCAGTTTTTTTGTTATATTTGAGCTAATAAGGTGGGTAGTTACCCAGAACATTTGCAGCTGTAGTGGTAATGGACACTGAAAGAAGAAGAAGTTGGATCATTTGTATTCAATGCATACTTGGGAGACTCCCTTTCTGTAAATGAGAGATGGAATATGCAGCCAAAATTAATAAGATTATGTTAATGAGCTCTCCCAGCTTATCTTAATCTATTTTAACACTTAAAGAAAGCAGTATTGAGGTGATAGTTTTCAGTTTGTGAAACTGAGTTATGAGATTCCTGCAACAGAAGCATAAAAATGTTAATGTGGTTGAAAGCAAACCTCTAGGGAAAATGAAATAAATTCTTGATTAACATACACCATACCCCAGGCTTCATGAGGCAGAACAATTACTTGGATAAACTTGTTGTAAAAAGAATTTCTTTAGTATACTAGCTTTACAAAATACCAACAACTGCCTTACAACAAAGGGGGTGAAGTGAAAAAAAACCCCAACCAAACGAAAATCCGATCGAAGGCCTTAAGGCAGTTTCAGTAGTGTGAGCTTCAGTAGGTACAAACATTGGACCTTTGTCCAATACATGAATTCTCTGTGTCAGAGGAGGTTTAGGTTGGATATCAGAAAAATGTTCTTCACTCAAAGGGTGGCTGGACAGTGGAACAGGCTCCCCAGGGAAGTGGTCACAGCACCAAGCCTGACAGAGTTTAAGAAGTGTTTGGGCAATACTCTTGGGCACATCATGTGATTCTGTGCAGGGCCAGGAGCTGGACTTTGATGTTCCTAGTGTGTCCCTTCCAACTCTGGATATTCTATGATTCTAAGTGTACACAAAAAAGAAATATGTCACAACAATAATTTCCATCATACTTGGTAATTCTGAGGAATGAAATTGTTATGAAATAGTGAAGTTATCAAAAGGTATGTTACTGGATTAAAAAGTAAGCTCTCCTTTCAGTCAGTAATTTGTAAGTTACTCTTTTAGAGATAATTTTTTCTAATATTATTGGGACATCACTTAAGATTCTAAATTGAGATATGAAATATCTGAAACAGATTATCTGTGCCCTTGAAAAATCTTACTGGAACACACTATGCCTTGATTTCCCATCTGTGAAAAGCCATATAGGACAGACATAAGCTTTCATTTCCTCCACTCATTGTATGACTTGTTTATCACTTTAATAAGTGGTAGTCTTTATATTTCTACCATGGAAATCTCAGCTGAGGACTCTAGATACTAAAGCAAGATGAAGTATGCCAGGGAATACTTACTGATTTATAAGTAAATAAACGAATTGCAGGCATTAAATATTCTTTTCTATTAAAGGTGAAATACAAGGTAGTTGAAGATTCTCGTCTGTTGCACCTTAATTTCTAACCAAATATTTTATTAAAATAAGCAAAACTACAGGAGTAGCATTCATTATGCATATAGCATATGTGTTGTTAAAATGAGGAGTGGCAGACCTTTGATTTTTAGCAGTGGCATAATCTAAGGCAGAATGCTGTGATATACATATGGTGGTTGTCTGTACAGCATGCCAAAGGAAGGAACAGTTCAGAAAGTTGTTAACTTCATCCCCTTCAAAAGAACTGAATTTCTTAGTGATAATAGACATGTGGAATGGAAAGTTCAGGACAGACATTATTCTACTAGGGATTAGTGCCTTTTTTGTTCATTTTACAGAAGTGATACCGAACAGTGACAAACTAGCTGTGTTTGCTTATTTGTTTTTAAAAATATGCACTTTCCTCAGATGAATGACTATTTTTCTATAGGAAGGTGACTGTAACATTTTATAAGCTATTGAAATGATGACAAAATTTGTTCTGTCTTTGGCAACAGAAAAACGGACTGTTATATCAGCACATGATAGAGTATAACCCTGAACGTGAAGAAAATTTCAGGTTGAAAATTAACAGACCTAAATCTTAATAGGAATATGCTCAAAAGACTGTTTCTTAAATGTATCAGCTTTCTTTAAATAAGTTTGATGTACTGCCCATGCAAAGAGAGTCTCTGAGCATCTTCTTCTGTGGTATGTAGGATGTGGTCCCATCATGTCGCAATGCATCCAGTCTCTATCCGAAACTGTAAGCATCACCATCTAATTTATCTTAGTGGAAAGAGTGCACGGTGGTGAGCTCTGCACTGTTATAGTAAGATTTATTTGTGCTATTTAAGCTATCTTGTTTAAATGTTGTTTACAGATCTTTCTTTAACCCTGCTGTCTGCTAACTAGATGTACGATTAGATTAGATGTTGAAACTGGCAGCCTTCTGCATACCCCTTGCTTTGTTGCAAGTTTGAAGTCCTCTTAAATAGCAGCTCCAGAAATCATTTGATATGAACAAAATCCCAGCTGTTTCATTACAAAAGCAAATTTCTGACCTTCATGGCTTCAATAAAAAAGTTATCCCTAAAATGACATATATAATGTATTATATTAATAGGATAGGGATTATATGGAGGCCCTGACAGCGCTGGTGACACTTTCAGCATGCATGGGCCCATTCTTGTTTTTGTTTGCATGCTTCTAAATAATTTGAAATAGGTTGGGTTTAGGTTTAGGATTTTTTACTTTTTTTGTTTCTTTTTTTTTCTGTGATAAATAAGAGTAGCCCTCAGCCCTTGGTATTTTAGTTTTAATGTCAAAGCACATGATGGATCTAGTGTTTGCCACTTATTTGCTGAGTAACATTGAAGAGCAGTTCTGTCCAGACAACAAATGTTGCAATTAGAATGACTGAAAAAAATGTCAAATTATTATAAACTTCCCCAGATATAAAAGTAGGCTGGAAGGTCTTATTACAGTTTAAACAGATGAAATGTAGAACATAAAGTTTTCTGGAGTTTTCTTGTAGTACGTGGGTTAAGGAAAAGTGGATGATATTCAACATGCAGTCAGAAATTGTAGTAGCAGGGTAAGCTAGAGAGGATTAATGATAATGCTAAGTCAGTCCACTGAAGCATATTTCCAATTATTTCCAGGGGTTTTTTTTCAGGAAAAAGTATTCAAAGGAAAGATTTGCATTAATTTTATACAAATTTGACACTAACCTATGAAATTCCATTTCTTAATTCAAAAATTTTGGAAAATTATTTTTGTCTTCAAAGTTCTATCCAATCTTAAAGAAATTTCTTGGGAAGTCTGAAGGGGGTTTCTGCTTGATTTTTTTTGCCACACATAAATGTGGAATGGAAAGTTCCATTCCACAGTCACAACCACAGGCACTGCTTTCCAGCATCTCATTTCCCAGTCTGTACAGACATCCAGGGTTGCCCCATCCCAAGTGCAGAATCCGTCACTTTCCCTTGTTGAACTTCGTATGGTTGGATATTGCCCAGTCCTCTAATTTATTGAGTTCTCTCTGCAGGACCTTCCTGCCTTCGAGGGAGTCAATACATAAATATTTCTTTGTGTTGTGACATGCCATCATGGTTTAACTCCAGCCATCAGCCAAGCCCTACTCAGTGGCTCACTCACTCCCCCATTAGCAGGAGGGGAGAAAGAATCGGGAGGGTAAAAGCTGGAAAATTCATGGGTTGAGATGAAGACAGTTTAATAGGAAAAGCAAAAGTCACACATACAAGCAAAAGAAAATAAGGAATTAATTCACTGCTTCCCCTGGGCAGTCAGGTTTTCAGCCATCTCCAGGAGAACAGGGCCCCATCACACATAATGGTTATTTAGGAAGACAAATGCTAACACTCAAAATGTCCCCCCCCTTCCTCATTCTTCCTCCCAGTTTATATACTGAGTATGATAGTATGGAATATCCCTTTGATCATCTGAAGTTACCTGTCCTGACTGTGTCTCCTCCCAGCTTCTCATGCACTTCCAGCCTCTTTGCCAGGGTGGCAGTATGGAAAGCAGAAAAGGTCTTGGCTCTGTGTAACCACAGCTCAGCAATAACAAAGACATCTCTATATGATCATGACTGTGTCCAGTATAAATCCAAAACACAACCCCATACCAGTCACTGCGAAGAAAATTATCTTTACCCGAGCCCAAAGCCCGCACACACACATAGAAAACTATTTAACCATAAGTAAACACAGCTATTTGTGGGAGAGAGATATACTGGTGGAAGAGGTAGTAAACACAGAATGGATTGGTTTAGTCATGAAACAGTGCTTTTCTGAGTCCTGACTACAGACAGGTGAATTAGTATCAAAGGATGCTTAGAAAAAGAAGGTAACGTGAGCTTGCAATCTTGGGCTATAATCCATAGTAGGTTGTACTAGCTGTGCAATAACTACTTTATTTTCTGAATATAACTATACTGTATGTGCTAGAAAAGCAGGGTATATAGCATTTTGCTAAACAATTTGGTTTTCTCAGTTCTGTGGAACAAATTAAGTCCTATAAATTATGATAAACAGAGCTTCAAGAGTATATTTTGATACCAAAAATGCATTTTTTAGAACATCTGCCTTGGTTGTGAATCAAACATTAAACCATAATATTTCAGTCATGAAATAAAACAGGCCCATAAGGCTTTCTGCGCTAGCAGTAGGGGTAGAGCACAGTTATGTGTTGGTATCCCTCACCAAATGAAATTAGTAAAGAGGAAAATAGAAAGTGATTGCAGGTTTCCCATGCTCCAGTGTTCAGCAAAGCCAAGTAGATCTGAGGGTGAACTAGTCTGGAAGAAACAAATGATTATTATTCATTACCACCACAAAATGAAAGAACAACAAAAGAGTAAAGAGGACTTTCATCAGGAGGGAATTTTGAACATCTTAACAGTACATAAGATGGCTGCTGCCTGAAGTTCTATGTCATGTCTGCTTATATTTGCAAAATTTCCAAGGACTTCGTAATAAGGATTAAACGAAAATATCAGTCCTAATGTCATGAAAAATTGAAACATCTTGAAAGTGCGAAGTGGATGCATTCTTAAGGCTCAGGAACCAGAAAATGAGTGAAAGAATAGGAGACCCTTTAAAAAACAAACAAAAAAAGAAAGCAAGTAGACAAAACATACACACACACACACACACACACACAAAGGCAAAACAAGAAGACTCCCAACTTGTTTTAAGTTGTATGTAGAGGCCTGATTTTTCTGTCTTTGCAGTTAATGACAATTAATATACTCATACAATTAACTATTTTATGATAGTAAGGCTTGTGACGCCCTGCAGCTGCTGCTTGGGTAAAAACTGTCCTTTAGCAGTTCCTTTTATTTTGATAATTGATTTTCTGGCTCTGGTAATAACAGGGCTACTGAGGACATATAGTTGGAGATTCTCTATCTGGGGATGTAGTAAAATGAAGTGGGGGGATAGAGACAGTATATAGGGTTAGGTCATTATTCAATGAAGATCTGCACTTGCAGTAGTTGTATAGTAGAGCACGTCTGATGTGTCAGAGACTGTCAGGGCTGTATGGTCTTACACGAAGTCAGGGAATGGATAGCTGCTGTAATTGCCAATGGCTGGCAATTAGGTAACTATATAGGTTGGGAGTGTTCTAATGTAGAGAGGGATTTGTTAGGACAGGAGGGTCTCCATCTTTTATTCTGTGTCTAGGGAATGTGATATGATATCTACATAATATTTTACTTCTGCTACTTGCTCTTGAAGCAAGAAGCTGAGAGAAGAAAACCAAAATCACTTTTCAGCCAGAAGGCGTTTCTGTGGCAATTATATTGGATCTGTGCAAAGCTGTTGGGGGCTACATTGGCACTCAGGCTTTAGCCAATAGGAATTCTCAAAGGCTGTAGCAATTCCCCCAGGCAACAGCAGAAGAGAGAAAATGCTATGTATGCTCCTAGCTGCAGAGTTCCCATGAACTCTTAGCCCTGTATCACAGAATCACAGAACATGCGGAGTTGGAAGGGACCCATAGGGACCATTGAGTCTGAACAGGACACCTGTGCAGGACACCACAAAAATCACACTGTGCTTGATAGCATTGTCCAAATGCTTCTTGAACTCTGGCAGGCAGGCTTGGTGCTGTGACAACTTCCCTGGGCTGTTCAGTGCCCAACTGCTATCTGGGTGAAGAATCTTTTTCTAATATTCAACCTGTTGTTGAGTCCTATCAGTGGTCACAATAGAGAAGAGATCAGTGTCTGTCCCCCCCACTCTTCTTTGCCTCATGAGGAAGTCGTAAAATGCAATGAGGTCTCCCCTCAGTCTCCTCTTCTCTAGGCAGAACACAACAAGTGACCTCAGCGTCTCCTCATATGCCTTGCCCTCAAGGCCCTTCACCATCTTTGTTGCCCTCCTTTAGACACTCTCTAAGAGCGTAATATCTTTCTTATATTGCAGTGCCCAAAACTGCACACAATATTCAAGGTGCGGCCGCACCAGTGCAGAGCAGAGTGGGACAATCACCTCCCTCAACCAGTCAGCAATGTTTTGCCTGTTGCCCCCCAGGACAGTGTTGACCCTCGTGACTGCCAGGGCACTGCTGACTCATAGTCAACTTGTCATTGACCAGGACCTCCAGGTCGCTTTCCGTGGCACTGCTTTCCAGCATCTCATTTCCCAGTCTGTACAGACATCCAGGGTTGCCCCATCCCAAGTGCAGAATCTGTCATTTTCCCTTGTTGAACTTCGTATGGTTGGATATTGCCCAGTCCTCTAATTTATTGAGGTCTCTCTGCAAGGCCTCCCTGCCTTCGAGGGAGTCAACAGCTCCTCCCAGTTTTGTGTCATCTGCAAACTTGCTTAATATTGCTTCCAGACCTGCGTCCAAGTAATTTATGAAGATATGGAGAGCTCTGAGCCTAAGATGGAGCCCTGTGGAACCCCACTAGTGACGGGTCACCAGTCTGATGTTCTCCCATTCAC
>VYXB01001129.1:517488-659489 GCA_013397135.1 Pachyramphus minor
TCTTTCAGGTGTTTTTCAATACCTCCCAGAATAACCTTCTGCATAACTTTACCAGGCACTGTGGTGAGATTGACAGGCCCATAGTTTCCAGGGTCACCCTTCTTGCCCTTCTTGAAAACTGGGACAATATTTGTCAGCTTCCATCAGCTGGAACCTATCTGGATTCCCAAGGCTGCTCAAAAATCATTGGTAGAAGTTTTGTGATGACATCAGCTAGCGTTTGAGGATTCTGGCATGAATTCCATCAGGCCCCATAGTTTTGTAGGGATCCAGCTGGAGCAGCAGATCCCACACAATTTCCTGGAAGTTGGTCATTCTCACAGTCATGGTCTTCCAGCTATCTGGTATCACCAGTTAGCTTGCAGTGCTGCATAGGATGTGCACATTAATTTTTAAAAAAACATTGCTTTGCTTTGAGCAGCAACTTCAGCATAATCCACTGCTAAAGCTGTTCTTTGGTGCTACTTCCGAAAAGCTGAGTGCAGCATGTGCCATTAATCATAAAATGTTCCTCTAGTACAAAAGAGTACATTTTTACTGCCCTCAGTCTTTGGCTTTGGGAAATGCAGCATAGTATCAGGAGGCATTTGTTACCATTTAAAGTATTTTGCTGCTGTTTCTCCTGGAGATGTGGTTTGAAAAGTGGAGAGAAAACTCCATTCCTTCCAATTTGGCATTGTTGGCATTTGGAAAGCTCCGCTTCCATGGAGGCAAAAATTCTGAAATCATTTTCTCACAAAGATTCTCACTTAAGGATGTGTTAAGGAGAAACCTAGGCACCTCTTAGTCACTGGCAGATGCAAAACAGATGACTTGGAGTGGGGAGTGGAGGGGAACTGGAAGCCTGCAATCAAGAACAGTAGACAGGGCTGTACTAATTCTTACAGGGTCACTAAGAACTGGAAATACTGGTGAGTGTTTGGTAAACCACCAGATACTCTCTCTTCATAAGGGCACCAGAGGTTTTCCCCATGATGCAGTCAGTTCAGGATGATTCTTCTGATGTCCTGTTTTGCAGAGATGCAGGAGATGCTGTGCTGAGACCCAGCTGGCATGCACTGCTTTCCTGGCACCAATTGTTCCACAGACACAGGAAACCTCTGAGTGTATGTGTGTGTACCACAAATTTCAAGGAACAAGTCTGAGGGAATTTTTAGGAATGTTTCGAAGAGCACACCTCTGAGATTATGCCTATCCCACTGTCATTTTCAAGTCCCTCCTGCAAATCCTAGGAGAAATCTTGAAGTTGTTCAAAGAAAAGCTTGCTAGATTTCCCACCCTTGAGGGCAAATTAATCTATTTTTCTTTAACTTCACTCTTTGTAACTGTGAGAGGCTTTTTGGCTGTAACTTTAGGGATTGCAGCCTAGAGGAACACCACACATAGCCAATTGCATCCTTAATAAGTGATTTTGAAAAATTAGTAAATAAAAACAGTGTTTCACTTTGGAAAATATTGGCATAATGACATTTGGCATCCTGACATTTGAGAGAAGTTGAGTGTAAGGAAGAGAGGGAAAGAGAAGAAAGAGGAAATCAACAGAGCTGAATATCTCTATTACTGGTATGTGATATCTGTGAAGAATGAGAGCTTATGGATTTGATAAAATATGTATTGTGTAAGTATTTCATTTACTATGCATGGCATAGTAGCATGAGCCTAAGGACCCCTTTGATGATATAGTAGATTTAGGATTTAATTTTGTGAAAAGAATAAAACTGGAAGAGCCCAGCGGAAGGACCAAGAGCTCAGTAGTGTGGAATATAAAGAATATGCATGGGAAAGGTGTCTGGAAGTAAAAGGGTGGTGTGTGGTTCACCATATCTCTAAGCTAGCTGAACTATTAGACAATACTGCAAGAATATTATGTATAATCTATTTACCACTCACTTATGCTGAATTTTCTAGAATGGAGTTTTCACCTTTAAGTTTGTCTGATATCAGTGGTCTCAGATAGGCATAAGGAACATTTGCGTTGCCTCCCCACCTCCTTACAATAATTTAAAAAAAGTGTTATAGAGGGACTATGAGTGTCTGCAAGCCACATAAGTTTTGGAACCATCAGTTTCAAGATGTGAAGCAATACCCACTCTTAGGTGTTAATCAGAAAAGTATTTCTGCTGGATGTAGGTGGTGGAGAAACAGTTCAAAACAAGAATTTTGTTAATGTCAAATTGCTACATTATGGGTTCTTATAGCCAGGCAAACTAATACAAATATACAAAACATTAGGAGTAAACATATAAATAAGCCCTCTGTGGATTAAAAAAATAGCCTTTTCTACAGTTACTGCAGAAGGCTGCAGCTATTTTTTGCTCACTGCATGGTTCCTCAGATAATTCCATTTGGTAACTGGTGACACATGCCTTTAAAAAAAAAATGCTGACTTTCATTTAAAGTGACAGAATATTATTGCTAAGAAATTGAAGAATGTAAGTAAACATACATTAAATATATAATTTTTTTTGCATTTGGTAATATACCATTATGTATATTTCTCTTGGCAGTTGCCAGTGTCTTCAAGCAAATTATTTGTGTTTGAATAATCTATTTGCAGAGAATGAAAAGAACAGAAGGAAACTGGGAAATGAAGGGAGGGGGAAGAGTTCTGACCATGCCTGCAATAACATATTTGTGAAGGGACAGAATTACATGGAAAACCTGTAACTAACCGGCACATATTTAGTTTTTAAATATAAGTGCATGATCTAACTGTCTTGCAGAAATCATTGTGGAGTTTTTTTAAAGATTTGCTCCTACGATGGCCATCTGTACAAATATATTAGATTCTTATAGCTTGAAGGAAGGTTTTTATGTCTTAATTCTCCTCAGCTCTAGTCAAAAATGCAATATACAAAAGCTATTTAATTTCCATTATTGTTATGGCAATATTAACTTAGTTCTGTGAACCTAGTTAAAAAAATAAATACACATATAATGAATACAGATTATTATGGTAGAAACTTCTCTTTTAATGCAACAAACACGTTGGAGGATTAAAACATATTACAGATAACTCTGTTTATAGTCTTCTAGCCTTTCAAACTGACAAAGATTTTTTCCAGGCATCTTTGTAGTTCAGTCCCTGAGATTTAATCTCTGTAATGTGTTATGCTCACTATTGTCCCAGTGAATTTGTTGACAGACAGTAAGTGGGTCACTGCATTGAAATGCCCGATGTAAGCCCCGAGTTCTCCCTTCGCGTTGGCAAGGCAACGGCAGTGGTCCAGGAATCATGCGCAGAACAGGCTCCTGGCCTGCTGCTCTCACAGGATCTCACTGGACGACAAGGAGGAAAAATCCCTTGGATGCTGAAACAGGCAACGAATGGATTCTTCCTTGTTTTTTTTTAATATGTCTATCAGTGGCGGTGGGAGGGACAGAGGTGCAAACTTACAAATAAAATGAAGCAACGCACAGCAATTGACTCTATTGTTGCTTTGTTCTCTTTGGATATTATTTTAGTTTGGAGGGATTGAATACATTATACATCAGTTGGACCTAGTTGTTCTAATGTATGACAGAAGAAAGATAAATATTTCATAACTGCTTTAGATCTTGCAATGGTTTGTTATTCTCTCTGCCCCCTCTTCCACAACACTGCACAGAAAAGCAACTGATAAAGTGCTGTATTACATGAATCTATAAAGAAGCAGAATTCCACAGACTGGAATTTTTATGTATGCTAACATTCAAAAAACATCATTGATAATTAAATTCATAGCAGTTTCTGAAAAGTAGTCTATGCACAGAGAAAATTTGAATCTGAACATCCACAAGTTCATAGTAATAACTGTTGATCTAATGTTGATTTCTACAGTTGACACTGACCACCAGTAAGTTACCACTAAAATTGCAAGAGAAGGGATGTGAAGGGAAAAGGAAGGAATTTTTTAATTGCAGAGATATTAAAATTGTTCCCACTGACCATGTCACAGCATCAATGAAACTCCTGCATCTGGGGAAAACAGCTTTGTTAGTGACAATGGTCCATGGACTATGTATTCATTTGCTTCATTTGAGTAGCTGATGACTGGAAGAGATATGGATGCTGGTAAAAACATTTATTTTTGTAAAATAAAAGCATTTTACAGAGCTGAGGGCATGTAATGTTGTCTAGCGACAAAGCTTTTTAAAAAAAATTGTATTCAGGTAAGAATTTTACTTCTGCTGAAGAGTAAACTCACATTACATCAAATGCAGTATTTCATACTTCATGTTTTGGGCCTGCAGAAATACAGTTTGGAAACCTTGCTATATATACCTTGTTATAAACTACTTGGGAATATCAGAAGGGTATTAAAAGTATTTCTAAGTAAATGCACTAATAAACAGTGGCACACTGGACCAATAAGAAATAGGTAGGCTCCAGTTTAAAATAGCTGAAAATAGAAAGTGGGCAAGCGAGTTATAAAAATTATTAAAGTTTAAAACTGAGGCTAGATGAACACTGAGTCATGATCTGGTGCAATACCATGTTATGCTTTGTATGTATCTTAAAAGAAAGGGAAAAAAAATATGGAGCTAAAAAGTCTTGGTCCTCACAATATTCTTTGTAGCTTATCTTTTTTTCTTTCCTTGTCTGACTTAATTCTTGCCTTGTATAGTTTAACTAAACCAACCTTTGAATAGAAGAACTAAAAGGTAGTTAATTATTCTAATAATAATAAAGAAAAGAAAAGGGAGAAGGACAGGAAGTTTTGGATTTTTTTAATGTTATTACAGTTTCTAAACTAGTTGACTGTTGTAACCTTTCACCTTTATTGCTTTATCACCTAGGCAATTAAAGATATGTTTTTTGTAAAAAAGTAAAATAAACCCAACCATACATAAGCATTTTTAAAGGCTGGCATACCTTGTAGTAGCAAGTCTATATTTTGTTCCTCATCAAAAAAGAAAAGAAAAATTTTCCTTTTCATTCATTTTCAAGTTTGGAGAAATTCTGTGACTTTTGAAAACATTGCTTGTTCCATGATAAATTGGAAGTAATCTTGTGTAAAAAATTTTTCAACTTTTTACTAGTATTTTTATAAAATAATTGTCTTTTTCTTTCTATAGGAAGTTTCCAGGTTCTTGTAGTCTATTTCTTTAATATTGTCTTGCTGTTTGTTTCTTTTCTGAGCAAAATAGCTAGACACACTGCTGTTCAGTTTGACCCCAGTAGTCCTGTGATTCTCTTTTTGTTCTGCTTTTACAGAAATTGGTAAAACTGCACAGAATTCACTTATGTATAGTCAGATCTTAAATTATTTACCTCTACAGTGCTTTAAATCTTTCCATGTTTTTGAATAAAAACGTCATATTTCACTGTAACATGTTAAAGAATGTGAGAGACAAAGCTGCAAAAAAAGCCAGGGACAGTAAATAAAATGGCCACAACTCCAGCCATTTGTAAGGAGGACTCAGATTTCTAGAGACTGTGCTTAAGGAGTTTATTTTCAAGTGGGTGCACAAGACAGTGGAGGACATATGGCACAGTCTTAAATCTCACAGCATTCTCTGCTTTTATTTCCCATTTATTCCCATTTATCTCAGTGTTATTTTCCAAAATTAACTTTTGATTGTCAAAAGACTTGGGAGTTCAATTTTGTTCACCTACAGTAATGTCCTTTCCTCCCTTAGACCATGCATGTGGAGATAGCTAGTAGCTGTAGCAAAGCATATCTGAAATTCTCACTGGATATCTGTTTTAACAGATGGACTGCAGTGCATGTACAGGAAGCTTGTGCTAATTTCCAAACAGCAAAGTGTGTCAGGGATAAGGATATCTTTAAGAGATTAAGGAAAAACAACTTTCTCCTGCACCAAAAAAAATTCCTAGGTCCCCCAAATGAAATAAGTCTAAAATTCTATCACTTTGATTTTTGACAAGCAATTTATTGCATAACTAAATAAAATGACGTATAGTTTTCCAGAGCAGAAGTGTATTTTCATTTTGGAATTATTTTGATTAAATATTTTACTTAGAACTCAGGGTGAAATGTGCACCTCTTTCTTGGCCTGGCTGTCATGTCTTTTGAACAGCCTACTAGAAGCAAAAGGTAGAACAGATATGTAAAGTACTGTAAAGAGACATGGAGAAGATCCTTTCTTTTGCTGGGTTCCAGCAAGGTGGGGTTTCTTCCAGTGTCTTTTCCAATTATCTTTTATTAGTGGTTTTGAAAGTGCCAGATATGACTTCTGCATTCTTAGGCACATAGCACATAGCCTAGTGAATCGAAACATCACAGAGGTTGTTTACATTTTTTTGTATTTTAAGATCTTTCAGAGTTAATGGAATACCATGTCTCTCTCCATATTTCTTATCTGCATAGTAGTCAGTGTTATTGTAACATATGCTGCTGTTGTCTTTTGTTTGAAAGTTTCTTTGAAAAGTCAGAGATCTCTTCCTCCCCCCATTTCTCTTCTGTAGTGGGACAGAATAAAAGCTGAAGTCAAAAAACTTGAATGGAATGGAAGGAAACAACAACTCTTATTGTGATATCTTTGTGCAGTAGAAATGTTGGGAGCTGACAATAATTTTGTCAGAGTTCATATGCAGAAGAAAATATGAATGCCTTTACTCTATTTCAACATGCAACCTGAAGTCACAGATATGTTAGCTGTACACTTGGACATTTTCTACCACAAAATATTCATCAGTCCTCCTCAAGGGTTTGTATCAAGTGTTTACATCGTGAACTTCCAAAGAGGCTTGCCTTAAAGTATATTTGCATTTTAAAATAAAATGCAGGAAAGCTAGCTCTACTCCTTGCAATAGAAATTATGGGAATAAAAACTATCCAGTACCAACAGGAAGATCTAAAAGCTTTTGATCATGGTGTTTGGCTTCGTGGTTTAGTTTTTTATAGGCTTTTATTTTTCCCCCTTTCTCGTCCTCTCAAGTTTCCTAGGTGCTTGTACCCGGAGAACCTCCACAGCTATGGGTTGGATCAGGAAGGGAAGCTTCCTGTGGTAGTAGTTTCATGTAGGCTGTGATGGACAGCAGTGCTGGATTTTCAGGTTCCCAGACTGAATCTCTTGCAGTTGTCTGTATAAAAGGAGTGGAAAACTTAGGACTACAAAAGTGAATTAAAGTTTACATATGTACATTTTAATATGATCCTCAGTAAATCTCATGATGTTTTGCCTAATCCTGGTGTCTTCTAAAATGTGTATGTATGAAAATATCTTAAGTTGTATTAGAGATATCCTGGATGTGGAGCTGCCAGTCGTGGGCTTAGTGGTTTCACATCTTTGCGCAGTTCATCCATGTGCAGAGTGTGGCTTTGCCTATGCTCACTTACAGGTTTCATCTTGAGAAGTGTGATGTGAAAATGCATCAGAGAGTGTTAAATTAATGGATACAGCGTATGCTTGGGATCAATTCCCTTCTCATCCACATTTCCTATGTCCCTAAATATATTCTAACAATGTCAGGATGTCAGGTTGAAATGGGGGCCATTCTACCTCTGCTGAAACTGTTGGGTTTTGCTGAAAATATAGATTCAGTAGAATAGGGAAAGGAAGAAAAGAAGAAAAAAAAAGGAACAGTAGAGAGAACATGATGATGAAGACTAGTGTTTGCATGCATGTTTTAAATGAGGTGTCACTAAATAAATTATTGAAATAAGAATTTGAAATGAGTTTGCTTATTGCACTAGACTATCACAGTTTACTTTCTCATAATTCTTGCCCTTACCCTAACTAAGGAAAGTGCATCTTACAAAAAAATGTCACATGCTGAAAAAAAGATATGATACCAAGATTATTTTGGACTTCTAGCTTAGTGTGTGTAAGGCTTGATACCCAAATGAAAAAAACCCTAAAGTCAGAGAATGGTTTGATTTGAAAGGGACCTTTAAAGATGATCCATTTCCAACCACCACCCTCCTCTAGACCAGATTGCTCAAGGCCCCATCCAAACTGGCCTTCAAGACTTCCAGAGATGGGGCATCCACAGCTTCTCTAGGCAACAGGTTGTATGTGTCTTGCCACCCTGAAAGTAAAGAATTTCTTCCTAATATCTAATCTAAACCTTCCCACTGTCAGTTTAAAGCCTTCCCTCTTGTCCTATCACTGCAAGTCCTTATAGAAAATCCCTCCCTACCTTTCTTGTCAGCCCCTTTTAGGTATTGGAAGGCTTCTAAGAGGTCTCTTCAGAGTCTTCTCTTCTCAGGCTGAACAACCCCAACTCTCTCAGCCTGTCTTCATAGGAGAAGACATCTTCATCTTCATGGCCCTCCTCTGGATGTGCTCCAACAGGTCCCTATGCTTCTTATGTTGGGAGCCCAAGAGCTGGAAACACAATAAAATGAATTCAAAGCCCTCTAAAAATACAGCTGATACTCCCAGTTGCCCAGAATCTGGCGCTATTGGTCCTTTTGAATCTTCAAAGAGTGTTTCAATTAAGTGTACACACTTATTTTCAGTCCTATACATTAGGATACTTGGGACAGTAAATTCAAGATCTTAATGGGTACATTTTTTTATATATTAATAAAGCATTTACAATCTATTAGATTCTAGCCAAATATTTTTCCTAAAAAGCTTTAATCTTAAATATTGTGGCAAATAAAGTGTGAAAGATGAAGATAAAGCATGCAGCTGACACATTCCTAAGCAGAGATGGACAATGAGATAACAGACTAAAACAATTTAAAATTTATACAGCTTTGTTACTTTATCACATTTCACAGAATTATCGAAGCCTTTTTAATGAATACTTCATTTACTAATGATATACAAATAAAAAAACTTCAAACATGGAAGACATCAGAATAAAGCATTTCACTGTTTCCTTTTGATGTCTCGCTCATTATATAAACTTCATATTCCCCCCAACACATTCATCCTAAATCATCTTCCATTAACTACTATGAGCTAGTACTTTCATTTTTCTTTCAAATACCTCAGAGGGCTAGAGCTACTTTCCTATGAGGAAGGGCTGAGACAGCTTTACAGAAACTGCCATGCAACTTGTAATTTTAACCTCTTTACTGCAAGGTTTCTATTGCAGCTTTAGTATTGTAGGTCTAGTATTGCAGTGGTGTTTTGCTTACTCTCCTATTTTTTTATTAAGCAGAACTGAGAAAAGGAAATTTGTTGGAAACTTAGTTTTTAGGACATGGGCTAGGGGTTTCAGGTTTGGGAGATTTGTTAATTTAAAGTGAATTTGAGTTTTATTTTCTTGCCCTTGGTTATTGCAACATAGTACTGCTTTGGTACTCAGTTCAGAGTGCTTGCTTCCTTGGGTTAACTGATAGGAGAGGCTAATGCAGAAAAACATACTTCCTCTCAAGTCCATCTTGCACTTTCCTAACTGAATTAATCTCTGGTCCGTCAGAGCATCCAAGTCTCAAATTTGTTCCTTAACCCAGACTATTAATCTGGTGAGAAGTATGCCACGAGGGGTCCTTGATTTGTCTGTCTTTATTGACTTTAAAAAGCCAGCAGCCAAGTAACCTTAATCTTTGCCACATTATGAAGCCATGGACACAGACTTAAGTCACCCTGAAGCAGGCTAATAGAGACACTGGCCACTGATTTGTTTGAAGAGTTTAGACAAAAATCTGTGGCTTAATGAAGTTTTTTTCTTTTTATTCTTTTCTAAATTGTGAAACAAAAATATGACAAAAGAACATTTTGTTTCCACTTGTTTTTGTCTATACAATAACTATGCAAGACCAAAGACAAGTCAGAAATAGTAAAAACCAGTTTTCTTCAAAAAAGTACTTTGCTCCTTCTGAAATCTGAACCCAAAGTTCTTTCTCGGACTGATTTATTCTTTCTCTGTGTTGAGTTTTTTAAAAATTTGATTTTCTGTTCTTTTCATTGTATATGATCAAATTTAAATTTCTGTAAATGCACTTACAGTACAGAGTTGTGATAGATGTGTTGACATCTAAATGGACATGGTTGCATGGCGATTGATAGCTATACTGACTTCCATGTTTGAAATTTTTTCTAAGAAGTTTGTATTGTCTCTCTGACCACTGATAACCTTTCTTGTCCTTATTGCTGCATATGATTTGTGCTTACACAGAGGAAGAATCAAATGCGGTTTTTTAAGTTGCTTTTTCTGTTGATACAGTCTTCTTCACTAAGAGTATTCTATACCTTGCTTTTGTGTCATGCTGTACAATTATTTAACTGTTAGTGGTTTCTTCTAGTTCAAAACTGCTGTTCTTTTGGGGTCATGGCCATCAATTAATTTTCACTAAGAAAACTGGCTACGTAAATTTTACTTAAGTTTCTTAAATCATGTTTAATGTGAGCATAATCCTGTATGTAGTAGAAACATGTATTCTGTAGTAGAAACATGTATTTCTGGAGGGTATCAGAATTATCTCTCTTCTAGGTATCCCTCCTACCCGCACAGTTGCGTTCTGCTGTAATTTTAAATGTGAAAGCTAAAGGAAACAGTCTAGGCAAGTAAGATTTAAAGAATCTCTCAATCTTATTTTCATTTAGTATTTTGCGCATACTGAGGAAGAGTATAGATCTCTGAGCCTTGAGGTGTCAGGAAGCTGTCTAACCAGACACAAAATATGGTATGTCAGACCATGATAGCCTTGGCTGTACCATGCTCTGCTGCTTGTCATCACTCCTCTGCTTAGCAGGTGTATCAAGCATTATGATCACAGAAAAAAATAAATTTTCATCCTACAAGTCAGTTGGAGGAAATAATTTGATGATGAAGGCAAGGAATACACATATGCTGGATATGAGGCAGAAGAGATTCATAGCTGCAAAGTGATGTTTATGAAAGTGTTACTGTTACAGGTACCTAACCCTGTTTATTCACTATCTTCCTCCTAGAAATATTCTAGGTAACACAGTGTTGTGAAACGTTTGGTGGTGAGCCTATCAGCATGCTTTTTTAATCACATTAATCAGACATTCAGTGTATGCATACTTTTAAATTTGTATTTCAGGTGTTTTGGTTTTATATGAGTTGTGGTTTAGTATATATGTAGTAGTTATTTATGGTAGACGGTGATGTACTTTTCACTTTCAAATGCTTTATGTTACATTTGTATGTATATGACTTTGACCTTATTAAAAACTTCAGTACTAACAAAAAGCTTCTCAGTGTGTGCATGGTAATTGTGTTGATATTGAAATGCCTGGCATGATAAATTATTGAATAGATTTATCTGGTTGGACTTTTGGGCTTGCTAGTAAAATGAAATATTTTTTACCTGAAAGTGGCTTCACACTAGGAAGGTTTTGAAGGCATTCCCTATGCACAGGGTACTTGTGATATAATCCATTTAAATCCTGTCTATTTCAATTGAACTGTGAAGTCAAGTGCTAGTCAGGTCTTATGCATTAGCGTGTCTGGTTTCTGTCTGCGTTAGCATGTGATAAAGCTACTACTTTGCATATATTTCAGCTTCATATGGGCAGCAGCTCATTCAAGACAAAACCAATTTGCATTTGTGGCTTATTTTTTAAGAGCTACCTCTTCACATTCTCTTCATGTGAATAATCATTACAGTGATACTTCTGAGACCCAGAAAGATTACTTATCTCTGCAAGGACTACTGGTGCAAGTACTACTGGTGCTATACAACTCTAGTCTTGGTTATTTTTTTGTTGTGTGCTTGGACAGCTCTTTTAGACACATTCAAAAACAGTTTTAAGCAACATTTTTGGTCAGCTGGGTGCTAATTCATAAAAATACAGTACTCACTGGCAGTTATTTGTTAGAATCAGCATCAGCTTTTATAGGATTCTGGTTTTTTATAAGTATTTTATTAGCAATACACAGCTGTATCCTGGTTGAATGGTGTGGCAGTGGTAACTGAATGGTTAGAATGAAGTATAGGGTAAAGCCCCCACCCCCAGCATTAATTATTTGTATGTGGAAAACATAGGTCTAAATATGTTGTGAGGAAGATAAAAGTCTACATTTTACTTTCCAGATGAGAGCTGTACATTTCAGCTCATCTGTGGTTTTCATAGCATATTAGGACTCTAGATGTTATAGTGTGTATAACTCCTACCTGAATGTGAAAATACCAAATTGAAAATGAATAGTAGTACTTCTCATCTAGTAGTACTCTTCTACTGTTACTACTATGATGTCCATTCCAGAGGTTTCCAGAGGGAAACATGTGGGGGAGAAAAGGTACCTAAATATTTCAACCTTGAAGGAAAGTCTGTCTGTAGTATAACAGAGAAGATTATTTATTCAAAGACAGCTCTTTATAATTTTTTAAAGCCTATACTTGTAATGTTTCCAGCATCTATACCTGAGTAAGTTATACACAAAGTAAGCTAAGGCATTGTAGAAATGTTTTTCGTGTTTGTCTTTTTTGGAACCAATCCAAATCGGTTCAGCTTTCTGAACTGTACTAATTAGTCCAAATCATTCTATTTTTCCAACCCCATCTGAATTTACCTCCTTTGTGTTCCTAATGAGCTAAGTCACTGTTTAGTATGCCAAGTGTCATGATAAATACCTAGTTTTGTATGAGTTACATGAAACAGACATGTGATATGATTTTCTCACTTCTTCTGCATATTAACTTGCATGGTATGGTGTAGATAATTAAAAAAAAATAATTCCTGTGTTGTGTTACTTAAGATAACTAAATATTTGGCCACAGAAAGTAAAAAGCCTTTAGAGAGTAAAAAGAGTATGTTAAATATGCAGGAATGCAGTAAGTTATACAAAAAGATGGCCAGATTTATATTTCTGTTCTAAGATTTCCATATAACCTTAAAATCTTCTGAATACTTCAAAACAAAGACTTAATTACACTTTTTTGTTACTTTTAAAGTTAGCTTTTTGGTAATTTTAAGCTTGAATTTTGCAAATTCAATGCTTTGTTGAAGCTTGAGTATCCCCTCTTGAATGAGAAACTTTGTTTTTATGCCTTATAAGTATGCAATTGTTCCTAAAATACACAATAGTAGATGATTTAGAATTTCAGTGCTTGGTGGGGCATCAGAAGGCAAATCTGTCTGTGTCTCTCTGGATTCAGTTTATAGAGTACAAATGGCAAAACTTGCTCATATTGAGGAGAAGACTAAGGTACTCAACAAATTTTTTGCCTCCATCTTCGATAGCAACCTCTCTTCCCACACCTCTCAAGTGGATGGACAGAAGGAAGGGTACTGAGGGAGAAAAGTGCTTCCCATTGTAAATAAAGGTCCAGTTCATGACCACCTGGGGAACCTGGACGTACAAGTCGGTGGGACCTGACGAGATGCATCCCAGAGTCCTGAGAGAATTGGCTGATGTAGTTGCCAAGCCACTCTCCATGATATTTGAAAAGTCATGGCAGTCAGGTAAAGTCTCAGATGACTGGAGAAAGGGAAACATTGTACTTGTCTTTAAAAAGGGTAGAAAAGGGGACTCTGGGAAATACCAACCTGTCAGCCTCACCTCTGTGCTTGGGAAGATCATGGAACAGATCCTCCTAGAAACTATGCCAAGGCACGTGGAAAACAGGGAGGTGATTTGGGACAGCCAGCACAGCTTCACCAAGGGCAAGTCCTGCTTGACCAACCTACTGGTATTCTATGATGGAGTGACTACTTCAGTGGACAAGGGAAGGGCTATAGATGTCGTTTATCTGGATTTCTGTGAAGCCTTTGTTTGTCACCCTAACTTCCTTCTCTCTTAGTTGGAGAGAAAAGGATTTAATTGGTGGACTGTTAGATGGATAAGGAGTTGGTTCGAAGGTCACATACAGAGGGTAGTGGTCAATGACTCAGATATACTCTGATATACATCAGTGACAAGTGGTCACTCAGGGGTCTGTATTGGGACCAGTGTTATTTAATGTCTTTGTTAATGACATAGACAAATGAATCAAGTGCGCCCTCAGCAGATTTGCAGATGACACCAAACTGAGTGGTGTGGTTGACTCATCTGAAGGATGGGATGCCATCCAGAGGGACTTTGATAAGCTCAAGAAGTGGGGCTATGGAGATCTTATGAGGTTTAACCAGATCAACTGCAAGGTGCTGCACAAGGGCAGCCCCCAGTGTCAATCCCGGCTGGGCGATGAACAAACATATGGAGAGCAGCCCTGCTGAGAAGGACTTAGGGGTACTGGTGGATGAGACTGGACACGAGCCAGGAATGTGCGCTCACAGCCCAGAAAGTCAATTGTATCCTGGGCTGCATCAAAAGCATCATGGCCTGCAGGTCAAGGGAGATGATACTCCCCTTCTACTCCCTTCTGCTCAACTCTGATGCGACCCCACCTGGAGAATTGTATCCAGCTCTTGAGTTCTCCAACACAAGAAGGGCATGGATATGGACCATTAAAAAAGCATAAATTGAGTACAAAGGGGTTTTTACTTAACCTCGGTTAAAAATTGTCTCCAAAGTATTACATTAGATATGGATGTTATTAGATATCAATTTCATTAAAAAAAATCTTGAATAAATAGAATGCTTGCTTGCTTTGATTTTTGAGCAAATAATACAGATTTTTCTGCTTAAAAATATGTTGATGAGCTAATCAAATGGCTTCTGAGTGAAAGGATTTATTTCAGTTTCTTTTTTCCTAATTTTAAAATAATCTGCTATTGGGATCTACTTAATGTTTATTAAAATTGTATTAAAGGCTTAAAATGCTTTAGAAATTAACTGCATAGAAACAAACTTTTATTGCTAAATGATTTAACAAGAGGCTTTTGGCTTTTCAAAAATAATCTTCGTATTTTTTAAGGAAATTACATTAATTTCCTTTGAATATTTTAAAATATACAAGATTCCCACTTAGAAAATATCATTTGAGCTGTAGTTCAATGAAGTTAATGTACTTAAATACCATGCATTGGTACTCATGTAGGTAAGATTCAATGAAAAATGCCTGTTCTTATCTATTTAATAAAACTGTCATATATACCTAGCTGTCAAATGATTTTATGTAAATGCTTTTTAATATTTTTATTTTTTAAACTTTATTTGGTGATAATTCTTTTTCCTTGTAGATACTAAAATGTGTTTATGAAAGAGATAATTTTTTGTTGAACTAGGATTATTTTATCCTTCCTATATAAGCAGTGTCCCTCATAGTAGGCCCTTTTTCCATACTAGGGAGTAGAAGACTAGGATGTTAAGATTTCTAGTAAAACCTTTGGGGCAGCTCAGCTCCTTATTTTATGGTTATATACTGCTTTGCAGCTATTAGAGAAGTATTTTCCAAGCTTTGTCTTTTGGGACATGTTTTTTTCACCAGTCGTAAGTTAAAGCCCATGATAAAGATAAAGATAAAGCCCCTGAGCTGTCCTGGCCATCTTGGGAACCAAGACAACAGCTGGGCCTGTTTTACATTACATTTTTTAAAGCTGCTTGGAAGTTTTTACATGTGTAGCTTTTAGATCTGTTCCGGAGTAAATGGCTCAGCTCTTCCATTGGATCTCCCCCATAACCTCATAATTCTAGTATAATTGCCAGTTATGGGCACTTTCTTCTTTAAAAACCTGAGGTGTTTCATGTTTTCTCATTAAGACATGCTGATTAGAATTATTTCAGAATTATTATGAGTTTTAATAGGAGATCGAAGGTGCCAAAGCTACTAAACCTCAACCACTTTCATCAAGGCACTGTCTATTGTTTCTCAACATAAAATTGGTTTTTGAAAAAAATGCTTTTTCTAACTTTGGGGAATATTTTGTTAAATAATTCCATTTACTATTACAATAATAATATTTTCTTTTTTTATGTGTGAAAAATAATCTAAGACATTGTCTAAAACTTGAATAATTAATTTTCAATATAGTATAGTAAGGAAACTCCCCCATGAGATTTCTTCCTTACACTAACTGCAAAGAAACATAGGAGCAGTTTTTCCAATAACCTATTTTTCCATTTTCTGTGCCCTTCACATTCAAAGGTGATACAGTATATGCATGAATCATGTCTGTTTACCAAGAATTATTTAGATTATTTGTAATTTAGAATTTTTGAATACATCCTGTAAGAAAATAAATTGATGTGAAAGCTTTTGCTGCCTGGTTTCAATTCCACAATATTGTGATATGCAAAGAAAATATTGAGGCTGTTTGCCTTAATGAGTTTCTATGTCCCATGAAATAGTTGGCTGCTGTTTAAAAACTCTCCAATGTTTCTGGGTTTGGGTTTTGTGTTGTAAGAATAATTCATCTTGCTAAGAAAGAATGGTATTGTACAGGCTTCACTTAATGGCCTGAGGGAGGTGTGTTTAGTCTCCCTGTGGGATATAAGCCATGTTTTCAAGGCCATTTGTGTGACGGGGTTTTCTCTGTTAAATGTTAATGATTTTAGCATTTTGAAAGCTGTTTGCCAATCTTGTGTGTGGCTCCATAGAACAGGGAAGAACTTGGTGACCATAGTAAAAGAGTTTATAGAACAGTAGAAAGAGTTAGGTGGCCCTCTGGGGACTAATATTTCCTTTTGAGCACTGAGATCCCAATTTGCAAGAGGGGTGCTACTTCTACCACATACTGTGAGAGTATTCATTGGTAACTGAGGAAAACAATGTTATTAATATTCTCCAAAACAGTCTTATATGCTATGCCACTGCAGCCTGGCATAAAGATTTGACCTATTGGATGAAGAGGAAACTTTATGTATATTGTCAACAAGTGGCACAAATTAATTAGTTCTAAACCTGTTTTTGTCCCAGTGGAAGCTCTGTGATTTTTTGGAGTAGAAAAGTCTGACAGGAAATGATGAATTCACTTTCTTTCTGTGATTATTTTGCATATTTAGGCTACAGATCTGAAAATCTGAAATGAAAGCATTACAGTAAACCTTTTAAGTGGAAAGGTTAGTGTACTGCCACTGTTTGAATGGAATTAACTTTTTGTCCTAGTTAATTATTTTGCTTAGTCTGGTTATTTTGGTTTAGAATTGTACCTTCACTTAGGCTGAAAAAATCAGCTGGATTATTGTATGTGATGCTAGCATGCTCAGGGTTGGTTTTTTTTTCCTCTCAATAAAACATGCTTTTGGAAGTGTGTATTTTTAAAGAGAGTTATATAAATATGGGTTTAAAAGGACCACTTTTTTTCCCAGTGGTGTATACTCTTAACAGTATGTTTAATTCATCCCCTGAAGAACATGACAGTTCACTTTTAAGATTTATTTTAGCTTTTGCAGTGGAAAACAGGGGTTTGAAATTTTGATAAGTATCTTTGCACAATACTTGCATATTCTCTTCAGCCTTGTGACAGTTGGTGTGCATTAAGAGATCATCTTCCTGTTCCCCACAGGAGATCACCTCCACACAACATATGCAGCATTTATCTGCCAAAATTCAGAAGTCTCTTGAATCAAGCTTTTCAAAAAATTCTTCCATCTGGAGGTCTTAGTGTTTTCCAGAGATTCTAGAAATCTACCAAAAGAAAAATCAGAATGTTTCAGAAGCTTAGTTAAGCTTAAATATTTTTTTATAGGAAAAGCAATGTGAAACAAGCAGCACATAATTTTAAAGAACTGTGTGTGTATTTCTGTGTTTTAATATACAAAATCCTCTTTACATGCATGTAAAATGCATATATTCCATATATAAACAAAGAGAAATAAACTTTAGCCCTTTTATTATTATTATTATTATTATAATTATTTTTCTTCCCAGTTGTAAAGAGGTCAATACATAGGACTTGTGTCACAAAAAGGATATACACTCCCTGGGAAATTGCTTATGATGTTCTTAGTACACCATTAATTTGATAGTAATACAGATTGCAAGTTCGTAGTATTGGCAAGTGAAAAATTTATGCTTCTTTTAGATGTGAGAACTTCAAAAAGAGAAGTGAAAATGGAGTGACAAAAATAAGTGGAAATTGAAAAGCCTTTATTCTTCTCACAATATTCTCTTTGGTTTATATACACAGGATCTAACTCCCTAGTTGCCTAGACAGGGCAAGGAAGGATAGAAGTGATACTATGAATACTAAACACTCTCCTCAGTTCAGCTTTTTGGCTGGGAAAATGTTAACCTTTTTATGCTAGCTCTGCAAGAGTATACTTTCAGTTATAGTGTTCAGCACAATGAAAATGAGTATTGAAGAATACAGAAGGGGAAAGGGTTACTGAATCTGTTCCCTAGGTTTTGACTATTTATTTGGAGAATGAAAATTGCAGACTATGATAGTGGTCAACATTCACAGACCAAATCCATGCAACTTGTTTTAATTGAAAATGAGGTAATTTTAGAGTCATATCATATCAGATGACTTCATTTAGCCAAAGGCTCATATTATAGACTACTTGTTTCCTAACAGATTTTGACAATATGATTTTATGAAATGGTTGTCTTGGTAACCCATTCACTTTGCTTACATCTATGAAAAAACAAATGAGAAAACAGTAATCTGGCTAGAATTGTTTCTTAAATCTTCCACCATTTACTTGTTTTTATTTTCATGTCAGATAACATACAATCTGGAACCCGAAGTAATTTAAATATGTAATACGTAACCCTGAATAATGTTGCCTATGTAGCTTACAGGCAGATAGATACACTATCCTCACTTACTCTGTGTATAATTCACAGGGGGGTTAATTATAAACTCTTCAAGGCAGTGACCTCATTTTTGGAGACATCTGTAAAGTGCCAAGCATAATGGTACTATCTGAATAATAACACAAAAACTCTGCAAAAATTAATTTGTGAATGAGAAATTAAATTCCTATTTGTTCATTAAAATATATATATATTATGTTCTCCTTTATTTACATATTTATTTAACAGTTATTTTTTGTCAAAATGCATTTGCATGACATTACTAATGTATATTGTGTTTTCAATACTGTGATTGTACTGTGATTGAGTATCTGTAGTATGATTGAGCATTTGTTTTTCCTAAGGTACAGTACTTTGGGGGGGTTTAAATGCCGTAGGAAGAGTTGATTACAAATAAACTCTTATGAGTTACTAGAAATTGTATGAAATTAGGACATTTAATACCAGTGTTAGCAGCCTTCTTGGATTCAGCCCAGATGCAATAGCTCTAATAGCATATATCCACACAGGAATTATAGAATTTGGGAGAGCAAATTTTAAAGGAACTGAGAGATGTAGTTAGTAAAGTGAAAAATCAGTAAAAATTCTGCCAAAATGGAACACAGCTGAGCAGTCTTAAAAAGCACACTGGTTAAGGCATGACTGATCACATCTTCAAGTGAACAGAATGAAAGAAAAGAAAAAAAGCCATGTCTGTTTAACTGCCTTCATGATGCAGTTAAAGATGCAAGGATGAGGAAAAAAAATAACTACCAAAAGAAAAGGAAAGCAACAAAGTAATATGTCAGCATTAGTTAAGTTGGAAGTGAAGAAAATAAGGGGAGCAAAAAAGGAAAATTAATTCATTTTCATAGAAAAGGTTAGAGGATCTATGAAAAGCTTTTAGAACAGTATGAAGGGACAAAGAGAAAATAAAATCATATTAGGTAAGGGGAAGTAAAATGAATTATTCTTTTTTTAAGAAGAAAAACTTAATCCCAAATCCTAAGATTTAATCACTTGATTTTTTAATTATATTTTTCTTTTAGAAATTTGAAACAAAAGTGGGCCTTGATTTTCCCCTTTCTCTCTTTTCTCCACTAAATCCCACAGGAATTATAGTTCATAGAAGTTAAAAGAAAAAAAAAAAAAAAAGAAAGAAAAAAATACTTTCACATGTGAGGCAGAAGATTTGCTTTCTTCTTTTTATTGTGGAAGAGAATGGATTTCATTTTCTTCAGCTTTTTTCCTAAGATGTTGCTTGGGCAAGTGCCTCTAAAAGTTTGATGCCAGGCAAGAGCTCAGGAATGTGAGAAATTGCCATGTATTTCTCCTTATATGCAAATATTCACTTTCCAGTTCCAAATCACTGGAAACCAGTAGAAACAGAAAAGGGGAAGGTGGTGTATAAATACAAACAATCTGCACAAAGTTAGTCTTCTGGTTGGTTTTGGTTTTATAATTAATTTATAATATGCTTTTTCTCAATCTGAATATGACATGAAGACTTCCAAAAGGCCAAGCATATGTTCTCTATAGTTGTAGTCACCTTGTGTGGTTTAACACCCTTCATTGGTTTGTGGACTCCTTAATGTTTTAGTACCTACAGTCAGTTCCATATTGAAGAAAGGAGGTATCCAATATTTTACTGAATTCCAGTGTCTCAAGCCTTACTCAAGTTGCTTTCACTTCTCTTGATCTCTGCTGCTGATCCCAGATTTTACCTGGCCTGTGCAGCTCCAGCGAGGTCCCACTTTGTTACCTGCTTGATACCATGGAGGATGTGCAGGGGATATAGTTAAGGATACCTAAGGCCTTAAAAACTATAAACTCTCCATGCATTTTTTGTGAGGAATTCCTTGACATTATCCATTCCCTGAAATAATATTTTTACTTGAATTAAATGGATGAAAACTGCAAGTATAAAAAAATTATTTCTAATGCCTAAAATCGGGTATTATGGCTACAAGTTATTATAAAATGCTCAGGTAAAGAATCATAACAAAAAATGCTCTTAGGTATCCATGGAGCTATATCATGATAAAGCTCTTCCCCTTTTTTCTTCCTCTTAGTTTGTTTCCTTCTTGACCAAATGGTAGCAAAAATTTCAGCATTTTTTCATGCCTTTTCGATTAGTGTTTCGATTTTATTGCCAGTCCACTCTTTCAAGTCTTCTCAGGTTTAACCTTTTTCTTGAAATTCCTTCATTTGTTTCATTCAGTGGGTGACAACTGTCATTTGGGATGACAACAAATTCTTCCTTTGGTGAAAATCACACATATTTAGTGAAGACTTACCGTGTCAGTAGCATTGTCATAGTAGGAAATTTTCAAAGTCCCTCATACTTATTTCTTGGTGTTGCTCATCCTCCCTGTTTTGGTAAGTCCCCATACTGCACCAGCAGTCTTTATATTGCTGAGGGCACACAAGTCATGTGTGAATGCTGTGCATAGCTGGCTGGGAGCCCAAAATCATTGGTCCATAGACTTTCTTGGACAGGAGAAAATCCTGGTGCCTGAGCACATGGCTGTGCATTGTGTTATGTGGTAGGTAAGATTTTGGCTTTAGGCACAGATGGATAATATGAATGCATACATTTTTTATTTTAATATCAATAAAATAATAATTATAAAATGTGGGACATGTAATACAAGATGACATGCAGGGGATTAAACATATTAATATTCATTTGGAAAGATCATTAGTACTCAGTGAGACATCCTGCTGATGGTCTTAACACCACTTCTTCATGCATATATTATCTCCTTCTTCCCCACAATGGACCAAATTTTCCAGAGGCTCAGAACCTTGTCTTCTTGCTCAGCTAGTGATATAAAATGGTACATATTTTAGGCCTTAGAAGAATTTTTGACATTAGCCTTTGTAAGCATCACTTCACAAGGCTAATTATTGCCTCTCAGATATGTAAAGAAATATTAATTTTATAGATTGCTTACTGATTAAAAGTGTCAGAGAAGAAGTTTAGCTAGCATAAATAGAAATGTCACCAATCCCTGTTGTTTCTTTATGGATTACTCAATAGTCAGGGAAATGTGGTCTAAACAAATACTTATAATTGATACCCAGCAATAGCTACCTCTTTACCTTACTTTCTTGCTTATCTTGTAACTGTACAAAGACTATGACATAATTTATGAATATTTGTCTTTTTTTCCCCCTCTTTTGTAAATTCATTTTGTAGTTTATGGAAAACAATTTACGTTTGAGAGCAATTAATCACTGAATGGGGAGTCAAAAATACAAGCACTCCACCAATGTTTTGCATGTTACATACCGCAGGCCTTAAAGGTGAGCTGAATTTCCATCTGATTCCAATGACTTGTCATGAAGTAATTTGATAGAAACAAATCCAAGTCTAAGTTAGCTGTGTATAGATAATGCATGAAACCTGATACAGATTTGGCATGGGTATAAGTAATAGCTTAACATTTTGTTGTGCTGAAATGCTGCAGCAGACTACTAATGGTTTCAGGTGGTCTTCTAGGAGAAAAAAAAAAAAAAAGGAAATTTGTATTTATAGAAGCTTTATATGAGGCAGAATGAATTTCCAGTTTATTCCAACCACATGATGCATCATTGTTGTCTCTCTTAAGTATATGGCAGTCATCTGTCAGGAACATGGAGTCATAGCACAGTGTGATTTCTTCTGGATGCATCAACACTCTCCCCCTAGCTGGCATACACTTCTCATGCAGAGCCATCATCAGGGAAGCCTTAAGGGTGCAATAGTTGCCTTTCTAGAATATCTGAAAATATATGCAGAATTTGCTTTCTGGTAACTTGATTGAAATTTCTCTTTGGAAAGGCCTGGTTTTATTGGATTAGGTGCATTCTCTACCATGCAAATACATCTGGGAAATTTATGTACCGTCCTCATAGGATTGACATATAGAAAAGGATTCCCTGAATACTTCCCAAAATGTTTGGGATATCAACCAGTGGATTTGTAGTAAGTCTGAGCTTACTCAGAATGAGACGGAAACCCAGTGTCAGCCTCAGGGGTACATATCAAACACAACTGTTTTCTTGAATAGATTTGGCAGATACGATTCCCTATATCACCTTATTGATTGGACTGAACCTCAATGTGAGTCCCAGAAATGAAATCTTTGTGTCTGAAAATCTGCCTTCCTGTTCAGTGAGGCAAATTCATTCACAATGAATTTTAGCAATACCTGTTTCTCTCTATGGTTTTGGATGTGATATTTGTTACGTTTTTCGAGGACCACTTTATTTTGAAGGAATGTAAGGCTCAGTTATGCAAGCATCTACAAGTGGGCAGACAGTCTTTTGCATATGGGGCAGAGCAAAATCCATCATGTGAGACACCTGATTGGTCTGTGGTCACATCTCCTTATTGAATTTGCTACTGTTTGAGGGGAGTGAGGGCATAGTAACTGATCGTAAGAAAAGGTGAAGAGACTTGTATCTACCAGGTCTCTTAGCTGGCATACTTCTTTCCTCAGGTTCATCCAGTAAAAATATTCCCCCAAAGAAATAGATAAGTATGAGTTTCTCTGTTACTTCTAATTGGAGAGTTTTTGGAGTGCCTGTAGGAATGCAGCAGCAAGAGAAAGTGGAGATCTGAGATGCAGATGTCACTGTCTGAAGATCATGAATAAGCAGAAGTCATTAAGGCAGATTTTTTTTTTAATTCCTGTGATTGACAGCCTTGGAAGTGATGACTGTTGATTGTTGTAGCAGAAGGTGGACAATCCTATCCTCTGAGTAGCCAGAAACACTAGAAATAAAAATGTCTTTTCTAACCATGATCTCAGGAAGCCTGTGCCAGTTTCTTTCCAGAAGTCTCTCAGTATAATCTGGCAATACATTGCAGATTCCTATCCTCTTCTAAGCTCCTACAGCTGTGAAAATCTGCAAATCAGGAGCAGGAGGGCAAAGCAACAATCATTGTACTTGAGCAGAATCCTGATAAGACTGAGAATTGAATTTTCCCCTAGAATTCTGGCGTTGCTGTCTTGTATCATGTTGAAATGTGTACACAGAGGAAAAACTGGTAAGTAAAAAATTGTTACTGCAGTATATGACTAAAATACAATTCAGTATTTACTTTAGTGGAATTCTCTGGTCTGTAAGGCAGAAAAACCCTTGGGCATTTTTCTCCATCATTTAAAAGTTTTCATTGTATCCATTTGTAATTCACATCAGAGTACATGCTTTGTGTGGTTGAAATTACTTGCATTTAAAAAAAAAAAAGCATACACTTTACTTGATAGGGATATACAGATATGGTACTGATACCATAATTATAAATTATATATGATACCTAAGTTTTTAGGTGCTCTCATAAGTGAGATGCTGTAAATAACCCATAGTTGATTGCTTGATTTATTTAGCAATCAACCAGACTTGCTTCTCTCTCTCATACTGTCCCATTCATCACTGTCTCCCCATCAGAGATCCCCAACAGAGATGTGTTCAGCACATCACAATTTCCCTGCACAGAAATTGTTTCTGTTCCAGAATGGGGGGGCAGAAGGTTGTACTGGTTCCTGTGCTGCTTGTACTTACTCATCTTGGGCATTTTTAGCCATTTTTAGACTGGATCTCCTCTCACTTCCAAGATCTTTCCTCCAGCCAGGATCTTTAGCACTTTCTCTCCAGGTCCCTTCTTTTTGGTCCTCCTTTTTCTTCCACAATCCCAAGGCCCCAGACCTCCCAATTTAAGCACAGTGTGTGAGCAGCATCCTAATTTGTATTTCTGTCTTATATTTCTAAAAATTGGAATATGTGGGATGTGCCACTTGCATACAGATGTTAGAAAAATTTGCAATCAGTTTGTACTTGCAGCTGGGAAATAGTAAACTTCTACTTGAAAGTTTAAAACCTGAGTTTTTGACATTCAACTCTCCTATACACATACACCCAATTATCTTGCACCTGTTAATGTTCTCAGTTTAAGCTGGAAGATATTTTTTTGTCTGTGAATGGTGCTGATACTTCTAAAATCTCTGTAGTTGGATGTCCTGCAGATTGACCCAGTCCCATGGTGTTTGCTGCATCTCTGCCCTTCCCTAGAACTGGGTGGTGTGTGGAGTCAGTAGAGGGGATGACTTTCCAAAGTTTCTTTGAGCTTCACCCTAAAGGTGTAGGGTGTTGTTTAAAAGGTAGGTGGTGACATCAGAGTTTCAATAACTGCATAAGAAAGGTTAAGAAAATTTTTACCCTTAGTATTGGACTACACAGAAGATAATTTCCATCAATAATCTCATTGATAACATTGTGTAACTGTTTTATCTTGAAGCTCTGAAGCACTTCAGTGAAGAAATACAAACATTCACACACCTCTGGCCTGGGAAGTACAGCTAGGATAGCTCACAGTATTAGCAAACTATAATTTCAAATTTTTTTTCACTGTGTTAAGCCAGAGTTGACAAAGCAAGGAAAGTTTTACATATTTTGCAAGAATAGTCAAAATGCCTGAAACATTTTTTTTGCAGTTTCTTATAAATATAAAAATGTGCTTGTAATTTAAATGGTGGGAGTTCTCTTATTTTGTGGTAAATAGAAAATTTAATAAAACTCTGGCTGTACTTTAATGGTTTTCACCGACTTAGAGTAAGCAGTCTTCATTTATCTCAGATGCAGTCTTTATATGGTACAGACATGCTTTGTGACTTCTATAACTGCACATGCTTTTTTTTTGACAATGTGCATTTATAAAATGCCTTTATGAATACTTTTGTGCATTAGAAAGATCACTGATGTGATCTTTCTAATATCACTGATGTGATATACCCAAAGAAATATACAGAAGAGTCCACTGACATCAACATCAAGTAAGTATACAAATTCTTTACCAGTATTTCTGGCAGTCAGTATTTCATTGGAAATCTCCTATTTATTCATAAATATTTTTTTTTTTAACCACTGTACATCACACATTCTGAATTCTAAATTTCAAGTAAAGGTAGTCTTATAGGAAAAGCTCATTCAAGGATTTTGTGTTAAAGAGAATTTGTATTCTGGCCATATCCGCAGTGACATCTGAAGGGAACCCAGTCAAACAATTTGAAGCATAAAGCTGTGCTAGTTGTAGCTTGTCTATGGATTTAGTCACTAAGAAATTATAGATAAATGGTAGGAGCTACTGCTTCTGAATTTTTATATATCAAGCATTGGAGGATTATATATTTGAATAAGTAAGCATAAAAATAAGGCAATATTTATTTTAACAATGATCCAGATTTTGTCCAAGTTATGACTAGGCTGGTGTTCACTGACTGAAAGGCTGATGTTTAATTTATGTTGTGTTCTACCTTTATTAATGGTCCTGTGCAGTTGGACTCAATGATCCTGTGAGTCCCTTCCAACTCAACATATTCTCTGATTCTCTGATACGAGTAAAAATCTCAAATATTTTTTACATGGAATATCTATTTAATAAATTAGTTGCTAAATCAACATAGTATAGAAATATATTTCTAATGTTTCTTTCTCTTTGTTAATGCTAGATATAAACCGGATTCTATATTGTCAAAGTTTACATCATAGTTTGCCATTTAGCAATTGAAGTTAAATATGACCACAAGTAATTTCTATAAGTGTCATGCCTGCTCACATCTGTTTATGTGAGACAAAAAAGCAACTACTGTTACTAGACAAATTCATGAATGCCAAATCCTGATTACAGTTTTGCTCTTTCTCACTGACACCATTTCACAGAATCACAGGATCATGGAATCATCAAAGTTGAAAGAGACTTTCGTCTAGTCCAAGCATCAACCTAGCACCATCATAATCACCCCTAAACCATATCCCCAAATACCATTTGTGTAGGTCCATAATGAAGACAAATTTTTATAAAATCTTTGGAAGGTTTATGCTGATGTGAGTGTTTTTTTTTTATTTTGAATACCTGCAGATTTCCTTGCATGATAGGCCATATGTCAGAAAGGCACAAGTGGGTAACAAGCATACTCAAGGAAACTTCTACCAACTGGTGTTGGTAGAATCTGGGATTATTGTCTGATATTCTCTGAAGGTGTATTTCCATTAAAAAACATTTGTTCCAGAAATATAATGATGACAAATATATGAAGAGTTGATACTGTGAATGAAACTGAAACAATAAGCATCAAGTAGCAAAATGTTCTGGTTTTATTGGACTCTATTCACTCTTCCTCAATATTTAGAGAGAGTTTAATCCTGTTGTTACCCTGAGGTTCCTTTAAAACCTGAAAAATTTCTAGAAGACAATCGCCTTCTGTCATAAGTGTGCAATATTAAGTTCTTTCCCATAGTTATGATTTTCAACTAATGGAAGAGGCATTTCAACATTTGCCAGGTATTTAATGGGCATAAAAATTCAAGTAAAATTGGCTGTTAGAACTCCTATCTGTATGATATGAGTTTGTGTAGAAATGAATGGGGCAGTAAGTGAAGGAATTTGACACTAACTACATAGTTTTTGAAGAAAAAATGTTTAAAAAACCTCAGGCTAAAATGGTCCAAAATATTACAGTGTTACTACAGCTGAGGAAACTTTTAGAGGTTTTTCTGAATGTTCAGGAGTAGTTTCTTAAGCTCTGCTGTGTATTTGCTGTAGAGAAGGTAGCATTGTGGTTCATCATATTCTACAGAGTGAAGCCTGAAGTCTTCAGCCTCACGAGATTTACGTATGATAACTTTCCCCTATCAAGTATTCCTTCCTGCTAAAGAAGTTCTTTTAATACCCTGAAGTGCAAATCAGCCTGTACAAATTCATACTGTTTATGTTTTATTGTGGTTTTGATAAAGTTCTAAACATCCTAGAGAGCTCAGTGGATTCCTCACCTGTGTCTATTACCAACTCCAAAACCCCAGCCCATGCTTTTCCTTCTTCTTGAAAGATTCTTCCTCTTCTATTAAAACAAGAGATGTTAATGTTTTCTCTCTATTCAACACCATTTCACATTATTCTGCCAGTAGATTTTCCAGTAAAAATGGGAGTACAGCTGAAAAAAATTCTCCTTTGTAATGAAGCCTTCTTCTAGGTTGCGGCTGAAGAGGGAGCTTAATAAAACAGTCCTTCCATTGGAACATTTCCTTGGACTATGCAAGTGAAATTGTCTGAAATACGCGACCTTTAGAAAATTTCTCTGGAAATGATTGTAGGTTCCAGATCTCATCTTGCATTTAGTGTGTATTTTTGTAACCAAAGATACTGCTAAAGTTTCATTTGGTACTTCATATCCTCTGTTAGAATCTGCCTACCTTGACACTCTAAAGTAATGATGTTTTGGGGTGTTTTTTTAGTTTTTTTTGTTGTTGTTTGTTTGTTTGTTTTTTTTGTTTTTGGTTTTGTTTTCTACACCAGCGCTACACACTTAGAAGATCATTACGAGGATTTCTCTCTCTCAGTTCTGACAGGCCAAGATATTGATAACATTTAGAGATTAGAATACACTAAATTTACCTGTAAGATCAGAAAATGAACTGTTTTTTATCTCTGGGACCTCACTGAATACACTAGATTAATACCTGTATTAATGCCTACAGAAATAGCAGCATACTGTTTGGAAGCAAAATGGATGCTTTCTTCTCTCTTTCAATTTATACTTCTGATCTTCTCTTAAGCTGATGAAGAAAGAGATATTTGACCCATCAAGAAACAGGTGTCAGGAAGTTGGTTTTTTTATAACCCTTCAGCTATGAAAAAGAGTTTTCCACTCTCTGGTTCTTTTCAAAATAATGTCAAGTTTTTCAGATATTTTGTACCAGCCATGTGACGGAACCTTTTGGCACCCCAAATACCATATGCAGTAATTGTGGGGAAAACTTGGAGGAAAATCTGTTTAGTTTTGTTTTTTTGTATCAATGACTTATGAGTAAATAACAGAAGAACAATGGTTCAAGCAATAGCGTAATTCTTCCTTAAGTGAGAAGCAATTCTGGTCCTACAGACTGTTGTTTACCATTTTAAAATCAGGAAAGATGCATTGCCATTATGTTCAACTGTGCTGAAATAGTTATTTAACTGCTCTGTCTGTGAATAAAAGCATCCAAGTAAATATGAAATTATCAATATGAAAATGTTTTCTGAAATTTCAAGGAGTATGTTTTCTATTAGGGTAGTTAACTGCAATATTGTGGGTTTTTTCTGATTTGTAAGACCTTGGGCACACATTTTTTTGTACCAGAAATTTAGTGGGTGTAAAAATACTGGCAACTGAAAATGTTTGCATGCTTAGAGAAATGTCTTAGACCTGAAAACTTTTTTAGTGACTCATTTCTTCTTAGTAAACAGTTAGTGATGAAATGACGTCATATGAAGTACGAGAAGAAGTTATGTGTTGTCTCCCCACCTTTGCGTTTGTCTTTCTGATATGTTTTTTGTGATACAAGAGTTTCATATTTTAATTTACTACATAGTATATCAAATATGTCTTAAATTTCATGTCATTAAATTATATTAATATCCATATAGTTAAGTAATTTTCATATTTAACAAGAAAGGAATTATAATAAATAATATAACATATTATTTATAGTATGGTGGTTGACCTAAACCATACTTGTGAACAAATGTAATGCTGGGATCTTCATTTCTCTTGACTTTTTTTTTTTTTTCTCCTTGAAGATCTGTTTTCCACAAGTATTCCTTGTTTATTTCTAGAACCCTTTTTACCTTTAAAGACTTTTCCTCTGTTCTTTTATCTTCTTGATTTTGAAATAAGAAGAGGGGACATACCTCTGTTAACTGTCACATGAGTAGACAGGAATGATGGCTGTTAGGTGTATGGAAAAGCTAATCTAAATAAATATGTTTAAAAGGAAATATATGGAATACTTATTGGCAAGAAGTTTTCTGGTCAGAATACTAACAAGGACATTGGGTATGATTGATTTCTCTGTGGTGTTAGGAAATGGCCTAGACAGCTCTTGGACACCTCTAATTTTTCATATTATATCATAGGATAGAAATTAAAATATTTCTTGTCCATATAGAAGTTCCAAACAACTCTGCTGTACCATTCTGGGTTAAAACAAATGAACAAAAGAATAAAAGGGGAGAGAGGAGAATTCAGCATATGTTACTCCTATACTGGCCTTATGCCATCCAATAGAACACTACAACTCAGTGTCATCAGTAAGCTAGGACTGAAAATTACCCATATACTCTGTAAGGTTGAGAAGTCACTATGTTTTTTTTTTAATATCATGAAAACAATGAATATGTTAGAACAAAATCTGCTTTTCACAGTTTGTGAAGTTCTAGGAGCCTCTAGGAGCTAGAGCTGTGTAGGTCATGTTGCGTCCAATAGAACTGCTTTGAGCACTAAGCCAATAAATCCTTTGGAAAAAAGCAGAAAATGAAAGAAAAAAGTCTTCAAACCTTCAGTTTCATAAAATGGTACTGCAAGGACTAAAGTGAAATCAACTTTACTAGGCAGGGGCAAGGTTGCTGCAAATAGAAATCCATACAAGTTGAAATTTGAGCTAATTGTTCAATGGTAAACACTAAAATATCTTTAGGCCATTATCTTTAAAATCGACATCTGCTCTGTTGATATCACATGGTTACTGAGAATTTAGTGTTCTACTTCTGTAGTGGAGAACATGTGTAATTAATTGCCCAAAACCAAATAGGATGTTAACCAGACTGGAGGAAGTCTTTACTTAAGATCAAGAAACCCTCTGGCATTTCCTTGCCAAATTTGTCAAGAATATCATTAAATCTCTCTGAAGCCCTATAATGGCTTTTAAGAGCACCGTGTCTTTGGAGGGCAGAGCAGGATATTCTGTAGAGTTGTCCCTGACAGCTTTCTCTTTGGCTGTGGAGTCAGTCCCACTTTTAGCTTCACCTCAGCGCTCTGACATTTGACATGGAAGTAAGGCAAATAACAATCAATAAGGAAGCTTATTGATTTTGTTCTTATCAAGAACAAAAATCCTTGTTAACTTCTTTATTTGTAGGAGAAAAAAATTACCCCCCCTAAAATTACGGAAATAGATGCTCATCTAGATTGCTTTCATATTAACTTGTACAAGACTTTGTGCTTTCTTCAAAAAATCTGGTGCAAGCTTTTCCAGATTTACATGCCAATGTTGCATCTTAACTGAACTCTGCAATGATCTGACTTTGCAGTCATCAAGACAGAGATACTTTGTTGAAGAAATCAGTAGAAATGTTGTAAGGAGCTGTCTCAGTCTCAAACCAATACACAGAGACAATAGGAAGAGAAAATGGGGTGGAGTTATGTTAGAGCTTTAATATCTGGCTGTTGGTTGAAGGCAAAATAATGGTCAGCTGAGCAAGCACATGCTTTAGCTTTGAATATGCCAAATGCTGTCATGAAGAAAGAAAACAACACTTAAAAGTCTTCCATGTTCAAGTAAGGAAAAGCAGAATTCAATACTATCTTTAGAAGAAAGCTGCAGTTTTATTTAATAGTTTCCTTTGTAAACAGAAAAAAACTTATTCCTATCTTTTCAATATATTCAAACCAAAATTTAAGACTCTATCCAAGACAGTTGCATTTCTGAAAGATGCTGACAGAGAATACTCTGTCTTTAAACAGTTACCAACTCAGAAGAAATTTCATAAATTGTATGAGAACATAATTTTTATAGAAGTAGCAGATTCTGTTAGTGTGGCCCTGTTATACTTCCCTTATGAATTTTTCTTTTCGCTCCTTAAAAGTTGCTCAATAGTTTGTTCCTTACAGATACCTATTTTTGCTATAGCCATTCATGTTATTCTTTTGGGGATATGTTGGGTTTGTTTTGGTTTTTTTTTTTATGGAAAGAGTGTTTTACTAATTGTTTTGTACTGAGGAGCACAGTTATTTTCTGAATAAAGGGAATTATGCTCTTACATATAAGCTTTAATTTCTTTGACTAATAGAATCTGCTTGAATGCAGTATCCAAACTTTAAAAAATAAGACTTCAAAACAGAGACTACACATGGCTTTCAACTTTCAAGTGTATTCTCATAAATATAGATTTTGGGAACTGTGAATTAGTTATATATGTTATATATTTTCTTATTAAATGCTGACAGCCAAAACCATAATTTAGGAATATCATTCTCACGAAACTTATTAGGCCACTATTTTTCTTTGCAGAAATAGTTTTTTATTTTTAGCACATATAATTCTTAAGACTTCGGAAGATATTTATCAATCCTTTATCAGGAAATGACCATGCAGAAGAATTCATTTTGTCTGAATACATTATTAGGTGATAATTTAGGATTAGTCAATTAATTGTGTGTTAAAAATCAGAGTAAACAAAAATCTTTAACTAAACTTGTATTATTTGTAGCTTATAGTTCCTTGAGAGAATGAAATTCAACCTGCATGAATTCATTTGCAATAATTTTGTGATGAGATATGTATGTGTCGTTGTGTCATAAGTAACTCTCTCCCAAACAAATTTGTTTGTCCTTATTTTCTTTAAACATTTTGAGACTGGAAATAAGATTGTAGGTTACTGCTTCTGAATTTCATCTCTCTCTATTTCTTTCTGATACTGAATTTCGTTTTTATTTTTTTTCTTTTTCTGTATGTCTCATTAACAGAACACACAAAAATAATTTAAATAGTCAAATTTCTTTGGATGCAAATTTCAGTATTCTTTACTTAACTAAAAAATACAGGAGCTTAAGGGAGGTTTTGTAGCAGATTTTTGCCATCAAATTCAGTTTGTTACCAAGTACGTTGAACAACTTTTCCTCCCTGAGGAGAATAATGAACTTATGACTCAGTTCTGACTGAATCATTACCCAGTGTATCAATGAGATATTTCTAGCTGTTTAGAAGTAGTAGGAAAGAAGGAACTCAAATCTATTTATTTGCGATTTTTTTTCAAATGTATGCTTTATGAACGTTGTGGGTTTTTTCCCCCCTTTGGCTGGGTTCTTTGTCTTAAGACAAATTATTGACAGCAGTTTTAACCTGTGCTTCACTGGGAACAAATGCCTTGGAAGCTGGCCATTGTAACAGATTTCCTGGGTGACATTCATATTCTACACTGATCTTGCCAAAGCCTGGTGTTTCAGATAGCTTCCTTTTCAAGAGCAGGTGTTCATTTATTCCACATCATTCTGCAACCTTGGCAGATGAGATAAAATTCAGAACTAGTGCAAAAGAGTTCATTGATCCAGCTCCATAGACATAAATCTTAACACCTGGAGCTTGTAGTAGAAAATCTAGAAAGAGGAAGAAGAGTATGAAGTGGTGAAGTAGCTGATTAAGTATAGGAAAAAATGGTAAGTTATACCAGAACATATTATCACATTAATTTGTGTGGATTCCGAACTTTTCAATGACAATTTTCTGGATGGAAATCTTACAATATTAGCAAAAGTCCCTTTGCAGCCATTCTTCCATCCTTAGCAACACTGAATATATTTTAATTGCAATAATTTTATTCTTTGTTAAAATAAATCTTATTGCCTCTCTTATTTTACTTTTAATATCTTGAATTTATCAATGTTGTTTTAATTACACATACTGTAAACTATCAAAATTTGTCATTAGTGCTAAACACATGCATGGGGTTTGATAGCAAAACTGTGCTTGAGAAATGAATGTGTGCTAAACCTCCCAAACTAATAGGGAAAATATTTTCAGCCTGTGTAGTTCCATGGATATTTTACACTTGAAGGAGGTAAATATTTAATGAGTTTCATACTGTAGTAAACTCTATTTTCCATTTACTTTGATTGCCACCACTTACATTTGCTTGCTTAGAAAATAGTAAATGAACTTTATGCTTAAATTATTCCTTTGCCTTTGCATAGGCCATGTCAAACTAAACCAGCTGCAAAAAACGTTTGTCTTATGCATTTCTTTATTTATCCAATGGCCACTATAAATTTTTGAAAACTGTTTATCAGACTTACACCAGAAAAATAACATTTGTAGCTTATTAAGCCTGCTGAGAGAGAAAATAAGCTTACTATAAAAGCTTATATAGAGTATGTGTATAAAAAAAAAATTCAATTAGAGCACCTAACTTACTCACCTGCTTTGTGATGATTCAGAATCTTCTTCTCACAATGATACAAGAACAAGCTAGACGTGTCCAGAGGACCTATTGCAAAATGATGGTGCTTTTAAAGGGAGGAAGAAATAAGAAGCTAAAATATGACTGCAGCTCTTGGAGACATCTCTGATCTTCCTTCATGCATAAAAAAAGCTGCTTAGGTATTCTTATCAATGTACACTGGAAAGAATGTAGGCCAACAACCAAGTGGGTTTCTCAGGTGGATTATGGAGTTTGTGTTGCTATGTGATAACACAACTGCTCTGATGAAGATACCTGAGCTTACTGCAGTGTATATCTGTACGATCTAGAATTCCATAAATTACTGTGGTACAGTAATTACAGAAATTTACTGGGATACAATAATTTCTAACTGTGAATTTGAGCTGCAAATGATTTAGTAGTCCTACTATTTGGGATGTGCTTAAAGACAACTTTTCTACAAGATCTGAACAGAGAACATACTTTCGGCTTCTCGGGATTTGGGACTCCAGACGTTTATCAAAATAAAACTTAAGTTCACTGAAGCAAGAAAAATATAGTTTTGTGAGAAGTAAATTTCTACCTTCTAAAATAGATTTACATCTAACCTTTGAATGCAACCACAAGGCAGGTCTTTGTGTTTCTGCTGTACTTTTGAACAGACATTCCAGTCTAGAAATGACAAAAGAAAATTGATCAAAACAGATATGTTCCTGCAAAATATTTTATACTCATTGAACTAGCCTCTTTGCAATGACTTTTTAAAGCAAAACTACTAGCCCAACCCTTTTGGAAGAAAAAAAAATCAGTTATTTTTAGATTATCAGCAGGCTTGTAAGCTTTTCTTTAGCAGTTCAAGACAAAAAAAACGTGTAGTTACAGCTATCAGTGTCATGCTAACACTGATATCACAGTGACATACTTTTGCTCCTACATTCTGGAATCCTTTTTCATCTGCAAAGCAGTAGAAAAAGAAACTAAGTTATTATGTATTTTGGACTGACTTAATTTGTTGTAGTATGCTGTAGGTTGATTTTGCATAATTAGAAAGAAAAAGAATTACCAGAGCACATTAGTATCACAGCATAAAGGTGTGCATGAGGCAATGCAGGGGAAGGAATATTATGAAAAAATCCCATTAAGTACTCAAAATATGAAATTATATTTTTAAATAATAGAAGACTAAAGGATTTAGTATCCTAACCTAATTAAATTTTGCTAGTGATCATAACGCAAAAATGTTTCAGAGAATAATATGAAATTATGTTTGAAATATTCTAAAAAATTTTGTACAGAGCATATAAAAAGCATATACCCTTCTTAGTATTGGGAATATCTGTTCTGAGTCTTTCTTCCCATGCTTTTTTCCTGTGCTCTGTCTTTCTTTTAAGAACTTTTTTTCCTTCCTGAAAGGAAGTCTAAAGCAACACAAACAACCTCAAGAGGTTTTAAGAACAGGTTTTAATGAAAAAAACTCACCAAAGTGTCATAAAACTTAACTTATGTTGCCTTGAGTTTGTCCACTAAATATCCCTCTCTTGTAAGTGCAGGGTTTTTTCCCTTCATCCCTGGCTGCCTCTTGCTCTCTTAACAGCTCTTTTACTTTCATTCTGTAGTACATTTGCTCAGGATATACATAATCCATGGAAAACACTTGTGTAGCTAGGGAGGATAACCACGGGTATTGGAGAAACTGGACATTGTAAGTCTAGTTATGAGGACTCCAGAGAGGAAAGAAGGGATCCCAGTTGGGAAACATCTGAGGTTAGGAGGAAGTAAACTGCAGAGTACCCATATGCTGACAGATGCCTGTGATCAGTCAAAGAACAACTTTTTTTTACTGTCTTTATTCTTTTGCAGGCAGCAGAAGTATTGACATATAATCCTGGTTTTGGTGATGAAGTGTTTTTCATAGCATCATGAATACATATGCGTGTATTTGCATTTTAATAGAGAAAATCATGGTGACCTATCTAGCCTGTGTTTCTCTCTTAGGATCTTATCTGCAAGTGTGTTCCTATAGCTGTATAAAGTACTAGAGTTTCAGAATAAAACTATTCCTGGAGACTTAAAAACTAATCTTCTAGATTATACAGCTCCTAGAGACTTTCAGTACTGTAAATCTCCTTTTTACCTACAGTTGTCACACAAATGCCTATGGCTAAAATGCAGAACAGTGAAAGACAAGAATATAGACTTGGAAATGCAAACTGCACAATAGAAGTAGCTTCTAACATTTTAACTAATTTTGACAAGCAGTAAGTTCATATTTTGTGGCCAATGTCACTGTAAGTTTATTTTTCATTTATGAGACAAAGGTGTTTCATGGTTTTTGCTAGAAGATTCTTAACAATTTTTTTCTACGTAAGAGAGCTCACAGCAATGATAAAAATGGTTCTGCAATTTCAACACTGTTTAACTTGTGACAACACAGGTTAGTTTTCTCTTTGTTCTGGTTGGTTCATTGTCTTACTGATCTTATTTTTACATTAATTCTGCATTTATATTTGTCTTGTCCTTGTAATTCTAGTACAATGATGACTGCAGAAATAATCTTCTCATGAGGACCTGTAATGTGCTGCTGTCGACCTTTAAAATATTCAGCTTTTGCTGGGTAGTTGTCAGCTGGAGACCTTTATCTCTCAGAAAAGACTTTCTTAGAGATCTTGAGAACAACCAGAAATAATGTCTATTAGCCTTTTTTTTTGGTGTGTTTGTGTGACCATGGGACTAAAACTTTAGTCTGTCTTTCTAATGAGGAATTATAATCCCCTTCTTTGCATGAAAGTGTGTGAATAAGTGGGACATATTCAGTGGTTCTTGAGACCCATCTAGCATTGGAATGGGCAGGAATAGTCTTTCGGGCTGGGAAACTGTATATGTGACAGGGTACCTTAACACTGCATGGCAAATATCACCAGACTCCCAGGCTGTTTACTCTGACAAAAATTGCACATGGAGCAGAACGTGAACAAACATCTTGGTGATACTTAACTATCCTAACTTTAGTTGTGTGGGCATGGGCATCATCTAGAAAATGAACTATCTTCTTTTTTTAGTGCAATTTTGGAGCCCGTTGAGCCAGCATAGTTCTTCAAAAGCCTGTTGGTAGGAGTCTTTCAAGCTGTAGTAAGGTTTAAAATAAAAAAGGCCAAAACAAAAAAAATAAAACCCTCTACAAAAAACCTTCCATCAACAGAGTTGCAAATTGTTCCATGCTGAAATACCATCTGGTCTCCAAAAGAAAGATTTTTACTAGAATGCAGTATGTTTGGCTAAAGATGCTCCCTGCCGTGTGTTTTGCAGTTTTCCTTTGTTGTCCTTGGCCTTTCACATTAGATACTTTCCGTGGTCTTTGACTTCTTATTAGTTGAGTGGATCTGAAGTGTATACTTTCTGAAAGTATGCCCAAGTTTTAGAAGAATTCTTAGGTTCCTTGTAGTCCTCTAAATTATTATACTGACCTTTTCCTGTCTTTTAGGGTGATTTTCCTCAGAAGATACTATTCGAGAAAACAGAAGAAAGTCTTTTAAGGTCATTTAGATGAGCTCTTGTAAACATATTACCATTTGTGCTTTGTGGAAATGAGCAGTGTCCTTTCATTAGAAGACATATACTTGCAGATTCATTAGGATTTTTTTACTGAGCTCACTGGAACTTGTTGGCAAAATGTAATGCCAACCTTCATGTTTTTGTTCTATCTTAACCAATAGAAAAGTTTATTTGTTTTGAGGATCTAATGAAAATCATGCTGTTTTGCTGGCCCTTCTTGTTAGTATTTTAGGTGTATGAAATTTATATCCATTTGCAAATGTGAGCAGAGTAACCTGCCTTACTTTAGAATCAAATGTTTAGAAGGAAGAGTGGATCTTCTATACTGACAGGAAATACAAGTTTCTGGTTGTTATGTTTGATGGTTTATGGAAAATGGAACTTTTTTCTTTGCTTTTCTCTCCAAGAGCTGCCCTTTAATGGACATTCATTTGCATAAAACTATATGGCTACTTGTATCATACAAATTGCTTTGTATTATATGTGTGTCATTCTTCCATGGCTCAGAGTCCAAACACAAGCCAACTTCAAAAAATCCAGTTTTAGTCTACTAATTCTAAGGATGGGTTTCAGGAGGCCACTTTGTGTGATTGTAGGCAATGTTTACTATATTTTATTCATAAGGCCATTGAGTTTATTTCTCTTAGTATCTCATTGAACTACAGAAACATAATTATGTGATTTCAGGAATGGGATTCTTTCTTCTTTTGTACACATCATCCTTATTTTTATATCCTCAATTCACTGCTTTTAAAGTGTTTGTAAAGTTATTTATTTTGTTGTAGAAGAAGCATTTGTACTCTCAAATACTACTAACAGATGATGCCTCAAAGAGAAGAAAAAAGTAGTGTCCATTTTCATCTGCATTGCTTTGGTTCTCATATTACCTGATTTTTTTGGCTTACTTGCAAACTCCAGTTTCTGCTTTGGGTAGTAAAATTCTATTTAAAGGTATATGTAAACTTTGTGAGATTTTGACTTCACTCAGAATCTTCAACAGTCTGTAAAGCTGAGTCCACTTGTAGTGGTCTGAATTTTCAGATTGCCAAGTTTGGTGAAAAAAACAAAAACCCCCAATTTTTTTTTTTCCCCAATATATATCTTTGGCTGTGTAAACCCTCCCTTGGTGTATAATGTTGAATAAGGATAAGGAAAGGCATACAAGAAATTATGTAACATTAAAAGGAAGATGTTGTCTCTTAGGTTCTATATATAGTGTCTGCATGCTCAATATGGAAGCTAATCTGTGATGTCTGTTTGGAGCCTTTGCGGTGCTGTAACTCTAAATATTTACCTTTTAATATGATCAGCAAGTGCACATTTGCCTCCCTGGCCATGTGTCCTGCATCCATGCTGAGATTTGCCCATCAGGAATTGTCTAAATATTCAAAAAGCAACAATGCTCACAGTGTTCAGTAAGGTTTGTGAGCTACATGAGGGAATCATTTACTGCAAATTGATTTTTTTTTTCCATCATCTCCTTGAATGATTTCTACTAGCCCAGGAAGCAGATGAAATCCCTGGAGGCAGATGAATTCTTATTCCTGTGCTAGTGTCTGTAACCTAGCTTGGTTACTATTAATCCATGATTGAAAAGTAATTGGCAAAACCCATGTAACATACAAATATGTTTCTTGGATTAAAATGGAATGGAACGTCAGATTCTATTTTTTTTATAACAATGCAGTGGAGTGACCAACAGTGATCTGAGCATAAATTTGGAAATTTCCCACGATATTGATCTGCAGCATGTGAAATTAGAGTCAATTATAGTTGTTACAATAGCAGTTAGAATACTCTTTTTAATGTTCCCTAGTGATGTTTGCCTGCAGCATACACAGCTCCAAAATCTTCATGTAGGCAGGAGGTCGTTGACTTTGGAGAGAACTCTGGTGCATTCTTCTGCACTCAGGTGCTGTTAGATTGAACTCTGTGTAATGAAAAAGACTAAAGGATTTGTCTTTAGTAAACTGAAAAATCAGCATTATAAATCCATACCAAAATTGTGTCAATGTTATTGGCAAAGAATGTGTAATTCAAACATTTTCATAACATTTTATGCAAAAGTTTTTTGCAGTTTGCTCATGCTTTGTATGTCTTAGCAAGCAGAATATTATAACTTTCCATGTTGGATAATATCCTGTTCATAAAATGGAAATTCTCAAATCAATACTGTTTCAATAAATTAAATAGTATTTAATTAAATAAATAAAAATAAAATATATTAAAAATAAATAAATAGTAAACTAGTATCCTGGTTTCTGCTGTCATCTGTGACATCTCTTTGCAAACACTCATCAAAATGTGAATACCATTAACTTACATTTTTTTTCTTATGCATAGTTAATCTTCAGCTTGTTGGCATGCTTTTGGTGGTGTTGACATCTGATCAGAATAGCTGGAGTTCACTTAAAATTCGATATTTTAGTCTATTTTGTTTCACATACATTGAGGATTTCATCTGCAAAACAGCTCTCTTCCAAATCCTTAAGTATCTCTCTGTATGATGTTTACTGCTCTAAGTTTTTTTCCTGTGTAACATGTTCAGAGAAGACACAGTCCATGTGCTTGGCAAGTGAATCAGAATAAACTTGTCTAGGATTCAGCTAATATAAGTAACTACAAAGAAAAAGTTCAGAATTTTTCAAGTACCTCCAGGTAGAACAGGTAATGCAAGAGAAAAAGTAGGAAGTTTGTATTAATACTTTGTTTAGAATTCATTGGAAAAAATCCAGAAATAGATAGTTATATAGTGAACCAAAGCCTTTCCCTGTCTTGTTTTCTCCAAGTCTTAAAATACAAAGAGCAGCAGTTGTGCATTCTGCATACAACTTTTCTATCCTGAAAAAGATAAAGTTGGAAAATCTCTGTTTCTTTTATTAATTGTTAACTCAGAGAAGTCACTTGGCTCTATCAAAATCTTTATTTTAGTTTTGGCTTTATTCAAATTTTCAATAAAAACAGTTAAAAAAGGAAATTAGCTTAAATTTAAGCATCCATTTGAAAATGCCAAAACATTTTAAAAACAACAAAAAAAAATCCACCTTTGAAAAATTGTGAAAATCATAATTGCACTTCAAACAGATAACTTTAAAGAAATAATGTTTTGTAGAATGGTTGGGAAGGGTGGGTGAAAGCATTGCTCAAAACACCTCTTTAGTAGTCAAACTCTGTTGCCAGTCTGTATAGCTGTGTGCAACTCCTTCGCTACCTCAAAAAGATGTGTAATGGCAGTCAAAATAAATGAGTTGTCTACTTGTAGTTTGTATGGATTTTGTTATATCACAAACGTGTCTGATTCTCCCATTTTAAAAATTTTGTCTATATCCCCATTGTGAGTTGCCTGACAGTGGCCTGTTATCACACTGTGACAGCTGTTGAGTACAACACAGCTTTGTTCTCATATGCAAGTGACGAGTTTCCCATGTAAATGTAGGTGAAGGTGTGTGCCTGGAATAATGGCACTGCAAAGGCCTACTGGAAATCCCAGAGAGAATTGATTATTTTTACATTCCCAGTCCTAGACATAATTGACATGAACATAAAAATTTATACAGTAGAAAAGACACATTCTCCAGTTGCTTTTCAAAAACTGCAGAGTTTAATCTACGTTAAGTTGTATAAATTCTTATGGGTAAGTATGTTATGGATACACATAGATCCATATCTTTTACATTAGCAAATTATTTTTTTTCAAATGTGCTTGTCTTTGTTTTAATTTTTTTTTTGTTTTTAAATCTCAAACCTTTCTACCTGTTGACCTTTTCACTTCTATATTTTTTTTCATTTCCCAGGAGTAACATACATTGCTCTTAGCGCAGTGATACAATGAAGAGACTGTACAGGAGCTCAATAAAACTTCCTGAGACTGTGACCTTTTTTAAATGCTAAATGGCTTACTTCCAGAGATAGCTGTGCTATCCTAATTAAATTAGTGCAGAAAGGATGCAATGGATTAATTTTGACAGTTTCAAGATTTAAAAAAATAGGGGTTTGCTGCTATTGGGACTTTAAATTTAGTGTAGAAGTTTACATGTTTTCATTTATTAAAAAAAAAAAGGGGTTCAAACAAAGATAGACATAATGTTAAACTTCTTTGTTGAACAGGTGCTAATGCTATTCAGGTCATGTTTACTGAGTGTGTAAGTAGGCTTTTAAATTGAACATAATAAAATGAAAGCAAATTTAATATTCACCAAATTTGACCATAGTCAATACAGGACTTATAACAGTAATCTTTGGTAAAGATCACTGGTGTAAAAAAAGACAAATGTCTTTTATTTGTATAGTAATAACAGCTATGTGTTCATAAATTATCTGTTGTTCCCTTTCTGTAGTGACCTTGCTTTAAATCGCCAACATATTTTATAAGAGAATATGTTACATTAGAAAGCTTTTAAGGACAAACCTTTTGAGAATATGAAAAAAATTATTTGTATCTCAAAGACAGACTAATACACTCGCTGGAAATTTTCTGTGCTTAACCATAATAAAATAACTACAAATCTTTTAAATAAAGAAAATCCAATATAAATCTTACATACTATAAATATAATTTGAAGTACTTTGTTTTCACTACCAAAGTACTAATCCGTTTTTGAAATATTCTTTTGAACTTATTTTTTTATATCTATGTTTTCTTTCCAGATATGTTATATTGTCTTCTTGAGTTTTGCTTTGATTTCTCTTTCTGGAAGTGCTTTGGTGAAATAATATATTTCAGGATTGGCCTATCTTTTCTGTTTCATGTAAAATCTTTCATTCCCTTAGTACTTGGAATTTAGGAAAAAGAACAAAATTTGTAATAATAAAACATTCTAAAGCCAACATAAACCATACATAAAAACTGCAGACATTTCCTGTCTTAAAGTTAGGTAAGGACAAAGGAGGGTTCAACTGGTATATAAATATCAGATGGTATCTGTATCCATTCAGACTGTCAGTGTACTGCTGAATTTCATGCAGTCTTGTAGTCCCACATTTTGAGAAAATCAAGTGTAGATATGTTTAATTATGCATTATCTGAAATCCATAAATTAATATTTGATTTCTTTCTAAAAAGAGATTTTAGAAATTTTAGAAAGAAAACTCTGTTTAACTCTAAGTTACAGTCTCAACACCATTTTGTGTAAGGTTTAGGTTGGCCATGCTTGGACTCACAATCAATGGTTAAAAAAAGTGATTAGTCTGTGACCATTACAATAAAAATATCAAATGGCAACTTTTATTTTTTAGCATATTTCCCAATTTTTGTTGCCTTTGCTCTTTGACAGATTTTTTCTTGCTCTCGTGTGCCTATCTTAAGGCAGTTTTCTGTGAGGAAAAGTAGTCTCTGATGCATGATAATTATATTTCATGTTCTATGCTCTTGAAGAGGTCTTTGCAGTGTTTTATATTACCTTCTCATTCTTCAATTTATTCTTAGCTAAGAAAATAAGCATTGCTTCTAGCTCAATAGGTTCAAGAAAACATGGAATCAGTAGAACATTCTACTTTTGTGTGTCCTTTCAAAAAATTTATTTGTTTTTTCACTGAAGAAAGACTTGGGGGCAAAAAAAAAAAACTACTAAAGGGGAAAGCAACAGGATGTCTACCTTGAAAATATATTAAGATCTATTAGTGACTTTCAGCATCCTATTGAGTTTTGACTAAACTATAAACTTTAATGAAAATGATTGTATCTGAGTATCTTACAAAAGAACCTTTGTGAAACAAGAAAGTAGTTTTCATGGAAAAACAGCAGGTAAGAGAAATATGAAATATTATTTCAGAGTCTCTTCTTGAAATTAAATTTTCTTGTCTGTTTCCCATATATTAGCTTTAAATATCTTTTAGTATTTCAATACACAAGTATAAATGCTTTTTCCACTCTACATCAAGAGTGAAAATGAAATGCATTCTTAAAGCATATATGCAGAAAGACCAGCATATAGAACCTGGTCTTTCACTAAGTTCTAATTTGTTTGGTTGAGTCATTTTCTTCAATAGAGTTATTGATTCCTTTACTTTAAAAATTGTCACTATATTAAATACTTGTTGAGATTTCTGTTCCTGCTGGAGTCAGTAATAAAGGCTGTTTAACTCCAATGACAGATAGCTTAGATTTTAAATATATGGTCTTTTAGAAGCCAATAGAAGTTGTTTGCAGATGTTTCTGTTCAAAAGAAATACATTACTTAAACTGAGGTCTTGGTAGAATGAAACTTAATTACTTTGTTCAAGTAAAAAATTTTCTGTTTGATATCACTAAGATTATTAGTTGTAGACTTAAGAAATTATGTAACACACTGGTCCACAAAGACTTTGCTTATGACCTGTATCTTTCAAGTTGCTATCAATAAAAATAAAGAATATGAAAATTTGCACTGACTAAATGATACCTGTAGATTGTTTATTCTAAGTTCACTGGCAAACACTTATGTTTGTGTGTTATTTATGTCTCAAAACTGCTTGCTGATAGTTTGATATGTTTATGATTTTAAGTGAGATTAAGCTGTTAATTACTATATAGAGCAGTTCAACTAATACATTTTAAGGTGTTAAACATATTCATATGTATTTTTTGAAAAATATGTACATTAATTAGTTTCATGGAACAGTCTTCCTCCTGCGTGGTCATGTCCTGAAGGATAATGGCTATCTGCCCCATCTATTTTTTAATATTTTTCCTTTCTGAGGTGTAAGAATGGCAGTCATATAATGCTTCCATTAAAAGGTTATGGTTTTCTTTCCAGAAGAATTCAAAATTTCAGACTGAAGCTTTCTATAATTCTTTTCTTTCTACTACTTTACTGGGAGTTATTCTACGCTTTTCGCTATTAACCTGACAACCTGTGCATGTCTGTTTCATTGAGGAATATCTCAATGCCTTGGAGAGGGCTGGTGGAATTAGATAGCTAAAACAAGGGTGGGGAGAGAAGTGGGAAGCTCTGTTCCAGCTGCACATTCCACAAAGCAGATGAGCTTTCTGTCTTTCAGCTTTGAAGAGAATTAGCAAGATTATCAGCTCTGATTGTTTCTCAGGCAAATAGGTGTTCAAGTGAATAGGAGTAGCCAAGATGAAGACAGCCTAAGGGTAAAGGGCACAGATGAAGCAAAGAGAGACTTTTGAGATAAAAGTGATGTAAAACATGAGGACATAGAATCAGAAGTTGCATATGACGCAGAATAAAGAGTAAAGGCTATATAATGCTGCCAAGTAAATGAAAGTTTTAGTTGCTACTATATCCAAAGGTCCAGGCTTTTTGATTTCTAGAAATCCACTGCTATCAGCTAATAGCTGTACAACCTACACCCCCGTCTGCTTCAACAGAGAAAAGGTTAAATGATCATTTAAGGCAGCTGAATAGTTGGTATTTTTTTCATATGCTTCTGGCCGCTATGCCCTGCACAGCTGCTGGAAAACTTCCTGAGATCAAGGTATTTACAACTCACCTTTAATTTTATTTTTGTTATTTCTGAGTTTTAAACACAAAGAATTGGAAATGTGCTTTCATTATATAAGGAGCTGTATAAACGTAAGTATCACCACCTGAAAAAAAAAGGAGGATGCTACCTTCTCTAAATTTAAGATGTTTAAAACCACAAATACCTATTAAATATATAAGAGGTTTGTAGAACATTCCATTTAAACAGATGAGTGCACAGAAAATGCATGTACCAATGTTTTCTCTGTTTATAGGATTTGGGTAATGCAAGAAGAAAGCCCAGTATGACTCAGTCTATTTGTGAATGAGAAAAAATTAGTGCATAATTACATTTCAGTACATACTTCATAGTAGCTTTCCATTCAGGAGAAATAGCTCTTTTCAAGTCTGAGGAAAAGAATTGAGGAGTTGATTCTATGGACTCCAGATGAGAGCGATGAAAAGAATATTTATTTTCTAGTTTTATGATCCATAGTCTTGTCATTCACTTTATAAAGAGCATATACTAAATGTTGCATAGAATTATGTTGTTATAAAATGTTATTGTTATCAATCAGATCAAACCAGAAACACTTTTAATTGTTTCAATGATCATCTATGCATTATTGATACATATAACATGTTTAGAACCTATTTATTAACATGTTCATAACCTATTTAGGAACAATAATGAACTAATTTATTTAATGTGCAAATCTAAGATACATGGTACATATAAAATACATGTAATGGGCAAACTGTTTGAATTAATTGACCCACTTCTTAATTATTTCTATCTCATTTGTGAAACTAGTTTGTTTCATTCCTGTCCCTTTAGCTTTAGAATGATTTTGAAGCTGACAAATGTTGTCTGTGTTAAATCAACCAGAAGGTTTTTTTTAAGATTACAAAGATTGACTATGTTATGCCTGACTGATTTGTATTTCAGGCAGTTACTGCTCTGTGTCAGTAACTTTAATACTTATTAACTGCTAGATTAAGATTTGTCTCGTTAAACAGCAATAAACCTAATGTACTGAAGACTCTATAACAGCTAATCACAACACAGTTTTCTGTACATTGAAATAAGCATCAACATCCCAAATATAAGTATTAATTTCTGTTTGTAGTTATTTTCAAAGGTGTGTGTATATTCTTGCATGTATATACATATATTATTTCAGTTAATACTTTCTCTGGAAAAGTTGCATTGTTTTACAATACAAGCTATAACAGTGCCTGCAAAAACAATCTTCTCAAACACATGCAGATCTCTCTTCCAATGTTTTCACTTCCTCTCTCATCAGAAGCATTACCTACTTGGGCATAGATAAACAAAAATAGCATGGTTATTTATAAATATCTCACATGTAAATTTTTCTTTATATGAATGTGGAACAAAAAAAGGTATCATATCTACTGGTATAATGCCATTTAGTTCTGGATATCTACCTCATATTCTGTATATTTTATTGAAGTTACAGTATTAATTTGATTTTAAGTTGATGAGACAAGCCACATGTTTTCAGTCAAGCACATGCTCAATACCTTACTAAATGGAGCCTTGTGTAGGTACCTAAATAGTAACTGAGCCAATTTCTTTGACAAGCTATGAGGTGTGCAGCCAGGAGCTTTTGCTTAAATTAGTTCTTTGTTAAAATTACAATTGACAGGGCTGGGAGAGGTAACACTAATACCTTAAAGGAAGCATACAGCATGCAGGATGATCATTCACCTGCTCATCAAAGATGAAGAAAAAAAGTTTCCTGTCTAACTGGCAAAGAAAATGAGGCATTTTTGCTTTAAAAAAGTAGTTCAAGTTAATCCAAGATAGCTTGCCTTTGTTCTTGAGAGTAATGGAGGAGGAAAGAAACACAGAGTAGCTCTTTGCGTTGTTGTGCAATCTCTGCTAAAGCTTGGAATGTACCTTCACTACATAAAATCTAGACCTTTGATCATAACTCATGATGAGACTTTACTGCCAAAGCACTGATTCTCTGCTGTCATTACAGCTTAGATCTGCATTCTGCTAAAAGGTAGTAATCAGGTGTAGTGCTTCACAGTGCTTTTTTATTAACGTATGATATCTAGTGGTTCACATCATTCATTAGAAAGTTATCTAAGTTCAGCAAATACTTTGGCAGAATACTGTGGTGCAAGAGAGGAATTCAACAAGTTGTTTGATCATTGATACAATCCAGTAGGATGGAAAATGAATTTTTGTCCTTCTGCCAGTGAGTATTGCTGAAGTGTGACCAATGAAAGATGGGATGAAATTATTGTACATCGTGGTTAATTCAGATTGGCCCTTTTACATATATTCAACAGATAGATTGGTAGATTTTTCATTTAATTCTCTTTCATGCTGGATATTATAATAGAACTGTGTGTGTACATATATGTGTGTATATGTTATATGTATGTTTATCCATATACAGCTGTGTTTCATTTATCCAGGAAAAGAGACTGTAGATGGACTGTTTGTTGCTTTTTTTTTGTTTTTTTCCCCTCCAAATTTCAGAGCAGTTAAGACAGATGGAAGAAGAGAAGCATGTTTGTTATCTTGGAAAGAAGGAGGGGTGGGGGGAAGGTGTTTTTAAGACTGTTTTATTTCTCACTTTTTGGCACTTATCCTGTTGGTAATAAATTTAAGTACTATCCGCACTTTGAGTCTGTTTTGCCTGTGAAGGCAATCAGTAAGTGACCTCTCCCAGCTCTTATCTCTACTCATGAATCCGTAGCTGTTTTGTTTTTTGTTTTTTTTTTATTCTCTCCTCTGCCCAGTTACAGAGGGAGTGTGAGAGTGGCTTTAGTGGGTATGTGGTATCTGGCCAGGGTCAACACACTACAATACACGACTCCCAAACTAGGAGAAAGAGAAGACCTCTTCTTTGTTGTTTAAATTGCCATATTTTGGGCTTTGATGAGAATTAAAACCACATTTCTTTGCATTAACTGTGTCTTTAAACTTAGCTGACAATTGATTTTTAATATAATTTAGATAAAATATAAAATACATCTTTAATTTGCCTTCGAAAGTTTATTGTATCAGGTGATAGTAACACAGAAATTATAGATCTCTGCTACATTGGTTTGCTAAATATAGTTGTTTGAATAGCTCAGTATTATAGATGAAGATTTCTTGAAACAGTATTTTTTCTCATTGACAAAGTAGTTTATTTCATTTTACTACCATTCATTTTACTGTCCATTAAAACAGTGGATTATTTAGAATCTATATAAGCAATCCATTTGAGATTTAATTACCTTGAATATGAGTGAAGAAATGTGTTCAATGGATATGATGAAAATGCAAATCTAAGTTATATTTCTGATGTAAGAGGTACCATGATTCATACTGAGCTTGCTGAATTATTTTTTTTTCTCTAGTAGAGACAGTTTTTTTAAACATTATAATTTGAACTGGAGTACTGAATGTTTAACAAGGGACAAGGGACAAGGACAAGGGACAGTTCTGGATGAAATCATAGCTAATTTTAAGCAGTGTACAAAAATGTACAAATTCCATTGCCTTTGTTCAGGTTTGTTATTTTCTATTACTCAGATGAAGAGAGCATTCATATGAGTAAAAGAGGGATGGATTTTGTGTATTGTACTATATTTTATTAAAATGCCATGTAATCTGAAGATCCTTACATTTCAAATGAAAATAACAATGATAAAAAGGACTTTTCATAAATGAGTTTTTCAGTCAGGTCTCTGAAGGTCTTAGTAGTTTTCCTTTTGAAAAAAATGTTTTGCTGTACAATTTTCTATTTTAAAAATACTGGTGCTGCTACAAGGAGATTTTTAAAATTTAAAAATGAAAAAAAGCCCTTGCATTTCATGAGACATTTGAATTTACATTGAACTACTGACCTAAGATGGTATTAAAATACTAAAATCTCTAAATAAAATTTCTCAAAGAATTAAATTCAGTTTAGAAAAGGGCTTTTTACAACAGTATCTGTAGGTCTGTATTTTCTTAGTATAAGTGCAGAGCAATCTTGTATTGATATAAGGTGGAGTAAATAACAGTTGATTATTTCAATTTTATTTCTGTGAGCCTACTAATAAAAAAAAATGCTAAATAGCTGAAATCAGCTAGGTTCCTTACCTTGTGACCACTCTATTCCTTTTCTTTTGCTGATTACAGACAAGATTCCAAATATTTTCTGCAGTTCAAAATGTGCTGAAAGACCAAATATTTCACCTTTACTGCTTCTCTTAAAGTTGGCAATAAAGCTGTGCATCTTTTCTTACTAAAAAATTTCTCACATACACATTCAGTTTCTTCAGTTTCTTAAGTCTCCATTTTCAGACCACTTTATTATATGTATGCAACTTTTAATTTTTGTTTTGAAACCCCTTTTAAGGATTTTATAAATATTTTTAATGTTGGTGAGAGTTCTTTGTATAACCTAAAGACAAAATGTAATAGTAGTGAATAAGATGGAAAATTGTGGATCTTTATGCTGCAATATTATCATTATTATTGTTGGCCTGGGGGCAGTGGGGAGACTTGACATGTCCATGGTGAGATAATCCCAGTATCATTCAAATATCTTATTTTCTTTTGATGACTAAAGCTTTCTGTAAGTTAGAGAATCACAGTCAGTTGGGATAGATGTTGCAAAGGTAAATATGTGAATGGAGGAGCTGTATGAAGTTATATTTCTTCAGAGGGAGAATTTTTGGATCTTGTATAATTAGATTGCATTCCCACTACTTAAAGTTATCATCTTGGACAGTGGGATTCTTATGAGAAAACATGCACAATGCACAACCTTAAGAAGAATAATAATAAATAAGAAGTCTTTATTATTCTAAATAAGAAGAAGTTTTTATGATTCCTCTTAGCCTTGGCCCCATGTTGAGTGCAGTAACTGACGCAACTATTAACTGCAGAATGACTGTAAAGGCCTAAGAACTAACATTTTGATTTTTGGTGTTAGCTGATATCTGATTAGCTAACATCCAGTCACATAAGGAGACAACAGGTTAAAGTAGATCCAATAATGATACATAATGTAATGTGTAAAAGTTTCCTGCATATTTGTTTTGTATTTTCTTGCAATTAGTTGGCCTTTTTCCTGAAAATCCTTTTGTGATTTTGTTGAGGCATTATTCTTGCTTTTATACGTATTATGTTGCTTTAAATGCTTAACAATTCAATCAAAATACTGTCTGGTTTATTTTTCCACTGTAGTCCTAGCAATCAGGATGTCAGAATTAATTTTGTGGTAAAAGTACTTTTGTTGCTTGATAGCCAATTCTGTAATAGTAATCATTCTAATTGAAAGGTAATTTAAATGAGAAGTCATCTCCTGAGCAAGACTAAGAAAGGTGTTTGAGTTTTTAGCATTTGATGCATCAAGGTGATAAAGTTTCCTTCTAATTTGCAGTAGATCTTGTATAACAGTAGAGGGTGGGAGCAGAGGAGGGTGTATCCCATGAATGATTGTGGGACACAGAGGGCAAATATGTAGGATTGTGTATACAACCCATCTTGAACAGGTTTTCCAGATCAAAGTACGAGGATGATTTTTGCTGACTCATTCCAAAATGTTGCTTCACCTCATTTTCAGCTTTGTTAAACCCCATCTTGAATGTCTTGCCTTTCTTCTGTACTTGGGACAATATCAAGGGAGCTGAATTGTTTCTGTGTGTTGCTATACTGTGATGGCTTGGTGACCAGTTTCAGATCAGAAAATCTGGCCACATGTTGAATAATTTGAGGGGGTTTTGGTACTAGATACGAGTAAAATATGTTACTTTTTTTCAGTAAAATGTGTTTTGATGGGTGTATTTATCAATTAAAATATTACATAACAGTAGCTTGAATTCTTGAGGTTAAGTCTACCTTAATAGAATTCAGAACTTAATCTACATGTTTCATGATGATCTGTGAAATTGTATTTCTGTATTTGAGTTGATTGGCCATGAAAGCTTTGTGACAAGCGGTACAAATTTAGATATGAAAAAATGCATGCCTAACCAGGCATGGAAGGCACAGAAGATTTTGGTTTTTTGTTTATTTCAAGTTTATGTAGTTCTCTTGCATTTTACTTCATCTCTGCTGTCCTGTCTTCTAATATTAGAGGGAAAATTCTTTAAGAAAAATATGTTAAGAAAAAATGTTATTAAAATGTTATACGATCTTCAGAGGTACTTGTTCCCATTGGAGATGTAATTATCTGTGATTAATCAGTAATGCTTTGGAGATGTGCTTGTCTGTGACTAATCACCCTAGATGTTCTAGCTGAAAATGTCTTGGAAAGAATGAAAAAAGCAAAACCAGAAATATTCTCTATGAAAAAACATATCCTGTATGTTTACTTTTTATATATTTACTTTTTATAGTAGCATAGTTGCATTTTAAAACTGGTTCTGATATCATTGATTTAAACTTCACTTTCACAGACAGAAGTGGCAAGAGATGTAAGTCCTGAATCTTTTTTTTTCCCCTTCTTTTAAATGTACTGGCCAGAAATGGATTAGGTGTTTTATTTGTCAGGTGTATCTCCTCATCTATACTGAGGAGACAGAGTTCATATGCCACTTACACATAAACAAAGAAATTATTGTGATGGTGCAATTTGTGTGCATAATAAGATGTAAATCACAGGGACAATTTCTTCTGCTGCTCAAAATCTAAATCCTTTGCCTTCTTAATGTAGAGAAGAGATTGTATAAACAGAAGGTCAACTTATGTTTGGCTAGGGCACTTGGAGATGTGTTAGAAAATTTGCACCCAAAACCCAGAACCTAGAAGAGGTGTGCACAGATTTCCCTATATAAGGAACACTTTACAAGCCTTTAGATATCTACATCAAGAATATTTCTGATGTATTCAGTAATAACTGTACTAAGAGGAACAAAGGTCTATGAGATCTTTGCTGACTGGAAGGTGGGTGTATATAATGCAACATTAATATGCTGCATTTTGGTAGCTGAATATAGCCAGTATTTGGAGTTTTATTTTATCCACGTAAAGATGTCTTGTCATCTTCTGTGTATTTAATGAATAAATTTTCTCTATGAAATGATTTTGATAAAATAAGGGAAAAAAGAACAGTACAGTTCTTCATATTGAAAGCTACAAAGAATAGTGGTTTTGACTAGTTCCTATAGTTTTAGTAAAGGCACGTGGTCCCACAAGATCTAGGTTTTTACCTGAGGGAAAAATATTGGTACACATAAGCAAAATAAGTGCAGTAGATGCTAAATTATATAGCATGAGCTTATTGTGCAAAGTGAACTCTTTGAAAAGTACTGAAAACTGTATTGGAAGATGAAAAAAAACATCAAAGCAACAAGAATCTTTTTCATCTTTCCTAGTAATTATTTCTGTGATTGTATGTTTTAACTGCCTTGTGAAGATGGTGTTCAGAGCGGTGAATGACTGCCTGTCTCACACAGAAATTCACACATTGCACAGCTGAGTCACAATTCTGCACTGGTGGTTCAATGTCATTGTGCAAGTTAAAATAGCATTTCTATTGTTCTGTTATTACAAATTCTGAACAACTGAAAAAAAAGAACTGGAGCAAATGTTACCTGCGACACATTACCTCGTGGTGTATGAATGATGAGTGATAGCCATTTTAAAATCTTAGTCCTGATTCACTGGTTTTCTTTAGTTTTGAGTTGATTTGGCAGCATTGAAAAATCTAGAGTTATTCATGAAATAGTGACAAAGGTAGTAGACCTGTGGAAGAGCTGAATAAATGAGCAAGGCCTTGAGAATACCTGATTATCTGAAAATTTAATGTGGTTGAATTAATTTTTTTTCAGAGTTTTTTTTTTAATGAGTGAAAAGATCTTGAATTGATAAATTATTCTATTACTAAAAGCTTCCCTCAAAGGCTTATGAATGTGAACACTATAATAAAGCTAAAGTAATATTAGTGACCCTGGGTTTTGAAGACATCTTAGTCTGTGACATCTGGGTCTGTGCTCAACTCTCCCTGGACCTAGAGAGTGATGTGCAGCAGTCTGCAGGAGGTAGTGTACAGCCAGCCTTTTCTGGATAGCAATGCTCACAGTATTAAATACAGAAGTGGTATGTGGGTGTGGCCTTAATGAAATTTGTTTTAGTTCGGACTATTAGCTGCTCTTATTCTTGTGTTTTCCTTTCTTTAACTTTCTCTCTTCCACTTCACCTTTCTCGGAAGTGGAAAAAGAAATCTTTACAAATTGTCTCTTCCACTTCCCTGCCCCAAGCTAGTGCAGTATTAAGAAATACTCTCTCTACAGTCCTTGTCCCTGAAAATATTTAGGTCTGCCTTAGTTTTTCATCTTTACTTTACAAACCCTCATCCATCGCTCCCATTATCAGTCTATTGTCATCTCCCTCCCTCTTTTTACTTTTTCCTGTAAAGCGTATGGATGTACAATGGTACTAGTTTTCTGCTATTATTCTGTGCTGAAAATTGCAATGGGGATTTTTAGATAAATTCTGATGTCAAGCAACTGCATATTTTCCTGTTGTTCTTGTTCAGTGTATATCTTTTAAATATATGTGGGGTTTTTTTTGCCTTTTAGATAGGAGATTCTTCTCTAGTATTTGTGTAGGCTTTTAAACACCGAGGAGTTAACCACAGTTATTATTAAGGGTAATCTTAGAAAACAGGACCAAAGGATTTTAAGAGTTTTCCTTAAAATGCAGAAATAATTACTCCAAAAGCATTTATTTATCTTCCTAGTCTGTTCCCAAGACCTTGCACTGATGAACTACCCACAGAATTTCTAGGTATAAAAGCCCAATAGTCTAGCAATCACTGAAGAAAGACACCAAGTGATCATGGGATATTCAAAGCTTTGTGCTGTGGAATATGAAAGCTACCCACTGCCACTACAGTAGAATGACATGAATTGCAAGAAAGATGTGTTCTTCACCCAGAGTTGCATGGACTCAGAGAGGGGGAAGAAAATGAAATGCTATTACCAAAGTATTGGAAACATGGAAAGTGTTACACCCATGGACAGGTGTGATGGCTGCTGGAGGTGGGTGACTTGTACAACACGTTACTCAGCAAGACTTTGGAAGCAGTTTAAATACATGAATTTGCACATTTTACATTTGGTATTTTACAGTTGGCTCTGCTACAGCAAGTTCTCCTTAACCAAAAGTAGTCTCAAGCTATAACTTTCTTTCTATTTTTATACAACTAGCATACAAAATTGGGAATTATTTTGTCTTTTAAATGTTTAGTATATTCAATATTCAGTATATTATATTTTTCTTGCAGCAACTATCCAGCCATTGGAATGTTTTATAGTATACTTTACATTTACAAAAATATCAAGAGGTTTCTGTTTAAGGAAAATGTGTGTATATTTGAAAATGGCTTAAACTCTTCAGAGAATCTTGCCTGTAAATAGCTGCTAAAGATATATATATATGACAAATATATATATATATATCAGATTGATATTTGTTCATTAAAAGCAGTAAATGAATGAATGAGTGTTTGAACAGACAGGAAATTCCCACTTTTCTTATCTAGCCTAAACGAACTAGAAACTTACCAACTTAGAGGACAAAATATGAAATTACCTGTCAAAGCTACATGTGAGAATTAGGTATCAGAAAAATAGACAATGGCTTTTTTGTGCCTTTTTTTCTTTCTTTTAATATATCTCTGGTATTCCTATGATTTAACACAGCCTAAAACCTTTGGAGCATTTTAAAATACATTGGCTCATACCTGTTAAACATCTTATAAGTAATTTTTAATTGGTCATTGTCTCTATAAGCACTTAAAATTTATAGATCTCACCTTGTTTTCTAACCTTTCATGCTAATCAGGTGCCGTGTCTACATTTAACAGGTCAAGAAACAACTCAGGAAACTCAGAAGTTGAATTAACCTTTCACAGATTTTCTGACAGTCTAGGTTGTTTAACTTGACCTAAGCTCTCTTTGGCCTGAAGTCTTTAATTTTCGAAAGTGTTTCTCAAGAGTAAAAGCTTTGGTTTTGCTTCCTTGATATAATCTAGAACTTGTGTTTTTTCTTGTAGGATGCTTCGAGTGTTGCATCAAATGCCTGGGAGGTATTCCCTATGCATCTTTGATTGCTACCATCCTGCTGTATGCTGGAGTTGCGCTGTTCTGTGGCTGTGGACATGAAGCACTTTCAGGAACTGTCAACATTCTGCAAACCTACTTTGAGATGACAAGAGCTGCAGGAGATGTTATTGATGTCTTTACCATGTAAGTTGTTAGATTCTTTTACTATTTCCTTTTAAAACTGCTGAAAAATTCCTCCAGAGATATAAATTTGACTCCAGAATGTCTTTTAATGAAAATCATAGAAAGAATTATTTGGATAAGCTTAGCAGATAAAGTTTCGACTGAGCTGATATTTTTAGTATTTATAAGCAACTTGTAATATTATTTAATATCTCACAGTTTTAATTTAAATGTTTACTAAATAGTACTTCATATTGATGAATTTGTTCCATACATCATTGCTTTAAAAAAACCAAACCAAAACCCCCCAAAGCTCTATACTCTAAATAGGTAAAACAAGAGTGTGCAATAAGTAACAGTTCTGGGAATAAATACAATAAAGAAGTAACCAAGAGTTGTTCAGAACCCTGCCACTTGAAATGTCAAAATTGTATTGCCTCTGGTATATCTAGTATTAATCTGTTTTGAAGGTTTCATGATTTGCTACTCCTGGAAACCTATTTCCTTTGTTTTACTGAACATTTCTTTGTTAAATTTATTACCTTTAACAAAATAATTTACTGTATCCTTAAATTAAATGACACATTTCTAATATTTTTAAATTGTCTCTTTCAAAAATGATTTTAGGTATTTGAAATCCAAATTCTTACCTGGCTGCTAATGGTTGCAACTAAAGCTGAGAAAACCTATCCTTTAATTTATAAATATTTTCTTTCATGACCCTTTTTTTGGAGAAGCGAAATGATTTGATAATCATTTGATATCAAAACATTGACTTCTTATGATGGATAGTTCCATGATAACTGCATCTCAGGGTTTAGCAGCAGTCAAAAAACAAACCAAGTGTCAACTACTGGAAAAATCAACATACTTATGCCTTTGTATAAATCCATCTTTCATCCATTTTGTTGATACTGTATACAATATTGGTGCCCCAAAGAAGGCAGAAAAGGATGATTAGAATTATAGAACAGAGGCTATATGGTTAAATATTGAGTATAATAGGACTCTTCAGTCTAGAAACGGGGTGATTAAGAACTGTTGTGCTAGATGGTATTATGGTATCATGGTATTACATATATGGTGCATGAGGTTAGGTTGTCTTTCTATTCCAGTACAAGAAGTTTGAGGTATTAGAGAAAACAGGTTCAGAAGGAACAAGTGGTCGTTCTTCAATTATTTCATAGAAGATTTCTGAAGCTAGTTGCATACTGTGATTGCATTATAGATGCCAAAAAACTTTATGGGCTCAAGGGAAGATGGGATAATCTTGGAAAACAAATCCATTGATGGTTTCTAATGACTGTTGAATGATTCAGCCATTCAGGAAATCCCAGAAGCTAGAGTAGTCTTGGCGGTTATCCTGTTAATTTGCCTGCTCTTACTTTTTCCTTCTATTAATTTTTTGAGGTAGGAAAATGAACAAAATTTTTATATTTGATCCAACTGGGTACCACTGTTTTTATGATAGATAGAAACAAAATCTTAAATTTCTTAACTTGTCAAGGCCTGTATTATCAACACCCTTTTCAAAGATTCTCTGTGAATGTTAGGTGTACTTTTTGTGGGACTAGTGGCCAGAAGGGAGCATGTTACCAAATAAGTATGTCACTGCTATGCCGTATTAAAATTTCCTCTTTGGATCAAGGAATTTAGATGTCCTTGTATAATAATATATTGGTTTTATAGGAAGATATAACTTCTGCTTTGCCTTTTTGGCTTGTCATTTAGAATAATGAGTCTGACTTGATTTAACAGCTAAGGTTCATTATTATCCTGAATGAAAGATCAGTCATTTTATTAGGCTCTAACTTATTTTATTATTCCCTAGGAAGCCATTAGTGCAGAACAGCCACAAATCGATGCTTTCTCTTCATAGCAAGTTTTCCAGCTTCTCTCTGTCAAAAACATAAGTGAATATATCAGTCAGGGAGCATAGTTCAAATGCATATAATTCACTGTAAAAGATCAAGGAATTATAAAGGTAATTTTTCTTTTCTTGGCATTTAATTGTCTTAGCTAGTAGCTTTTTCATTTGTTTGTTTCCTTTGATTACTAAAAGATATACTAAACCCAGTTCTTTCTTCAGCAGACATACTGAATTTGAAATTTCAGTTTATTCAGTTGTGAAGGAGGTCTCTAAACTCATGTCTTAAAGGGAAGAGGAGCAACTAATTGACTAAAAGCAGATGAGCAATTACTTTGAACTGGATAAACTGTGTGACTTGCAAGTAAATTTGTACACATTAATTTTCTGCATGTTTAAGTAGATACTACTCTGCTTTTAAAAAAAATTTTGTAGGGAGAAAAAAATACTTGATATTTTGTCATGCTTATTAATTAACAGTTGGCAGTAAAAAAACCCTATGGTTGTGATAGTTTTGAAAGGCCAAAAAGCAGAAAGAAGAATATGTAAGAAGAAACAAACAGTGCAGTGCCTATATTGTTAAAATGATACATGTTAAAGTGGAAATAAAAACTAGTTGTTCATAGTTCTGATTAGAAATTATAAGAATGAAAAAAAATTTAGCAGTGTGGCCTACTAAATGATACCTTTTTAAGGCTGTTTAATACATTTGGGTTCTTAATGCTTCTAGTGCTGTGAAGTGTCTCAGATTGGCCTGTAGTCTGACACTGATAAATGTGGTAGGCAGATGCTGCTGTGGAGTGAAATATGTTAGATTTTCTTTAATCATGCTTATGGTTTCTGTCTGGTTTTATTAGCATGCTGGATTTCAAATGTCATTCAGAATAAAATTTAATTCTCATCTGAGAGCTACTTATATGGGTGTAAGAGATAAGGTCTGTCTTAACTGTGTCCATAAGTGTTAGTTCTGAATGAAAATAACACAACTCACAAACCACCTTGTATCTTTTATCTTTGTCAGTGCTGCTACTGACTGAAATTTAAAAGAAATAGCAGACTCCTGTGGAGAAAGTAGGGCATAATGAGGGTAGAAGCAAAATCTGAACAGCCACAGCATTCCTGCCTAAAATAAAAGCCAAAGTACCTAGATCCAACAATTCCGTTCAGAAATGTCTATATCGATGTCTCTGAGGGCATCAACTGACTGTTCCTCCCTGGCCTCCCTTAGGGTCTCTCCTCACCCTTCCCTTAGTCCAGGACCTTATTTCAGTGAAGCCTGAGGGGTTCAGTCCCTCACCACAGATTCTCCTGGCCATGGGGTTAGGGCTGCCCTGGCTGCCCTGCTCCCTGTCTGCTCCATGGGGAGCCTGCATCCCACATGGTGCCTTGAGTCTTGTGGAGACATGAATTAATTAAGAACCTGCAATAGGCCGTGAACTTCCCTTGGAGGATTCAGCCCTTGGAAGTTCAGCCAAGAGCAACAGCCCTGTGGAATAGAAGAAGTGATCTGAGTGCTGGCCCTGCGGATTGCTCCCTGATTCTATCTCCCTTGACTCCTGCCTGAGTTCAGATAATATATACCAGTTGCAGTTCCTATCTGCTTTGGAAATATAGATAAGTAATAAATATTTATAATTTTTAAAAATTTAAGCAAATTTGGACCTGTTTTTAAATTCTTAAATGCCAGGCAGTTACAGCAATTTCTCAAATTCGTGATTTTCTTTCCAAGTTAAAATATGAAATAATCATGGTCAATAATTCCAAAGTACTGGAGGCATCCTAGAGAGCTTCTGGGTAGGGTAGAATGAGTGCTTTTTTGCTTGCTCATTTTGAGAGGGGAAAATACAACCCCAAATCCAAAAATGCCTAAAAAAATTAACAAAGAATTTTTTTACAGTATTTTGTCTCAAAGTACTGGATTACAGCCTGACTTTAGTTTCTTCATGGTGACACGGGTAAAACAGATACTGTAAACTCTTGTAAGCTAATATTAATCAAATTGTTCAAATTCATGTGAACACATTCTGTACAGATGGGTATTCCTCATGGAGAGGACATATCTTCAAAAATCACGAATTTCGGTGGTAGGCTCTTATCTCTTTAAACAGTCATTTCTAAATCCATGAACTTTTAATAAATTGGATGGTCATAAAGAAATTTGGAATTATCAATCCCTATTCAGTGGGACTAACCTCTAATTATATTGCTTTCTGAATCCATTTTGTGAAACTTCATTCCCTCTAGTTCCAGACTTATCCACTATCAACATTATCACTGCTCTAATGGCAGCTGTTTGCCCTCCACCTGCCCACCCCCCTCCCTCCCCAAGTGAAGAAATGCCTGTTTGGGAATTTGCAGAAATCGTAAGCTTTTGTTTGGCATGTGAATTCCTTCAGTGGCTGTAAAGTAGTAATTTTAGTTCCTTGAGAGTCAAAGTAAGCCTAAGAAAATAAGTATGACGGTTTAAATTATCCTGAAAACTGCCTTTATAATATTTTAACTGTAAGAGGTGAATGTTTTATGTTGCCTGCCTTGTCAGTTTAAGAGCTCTGTAGGCTTCACTAAAATTGAACAATCTGCTTGACTTAAGTGTGGTATTTAATTATTCTTCTATAACTTACTAAATTGTGGTGAACACTCTATCTGCAAAGCACCAGGTATAACTAGATTTGCTTACTTAATCACTGGTTTTGGGAAGATTACTAATGTGGCAGAAATAGACATATGATTGTCAAGAATGTATTATATCAGCTGGATTTTTTATATTTTTCTGGTGTTTGGAATAACTTCCAAATGAAGTTTTTTTAGAAAATCAGCAGTACAAGATATGTTTGGTGTGTTTCCTAACAGCATCTTTTTACAGTTCTTTCTCTTTAGTATGCCAGGCCAGCTAATGCCATCTGTCACATGTTTGTGATATATAGGCCATGGAACAAGGGAATCATGCTCTTAGATTTGAAAATGAAGAAACCTCCCTGATAGAAACATTAAAATAAATTTCCTACTGCAGTCAAAGCTGATTGAGGTCACTGTAAATTCCCTTCCTTTTAAAGGTGTGAAATCAAATAGTAAACTAGCTGAAATTACAATCTGTAAATCTGTTGTCACTGTGTTCTCTGTTGGAAGTGCCACAGACACTCTGCTGACGTCACCTTCTTAGAGCTAAAAATTCTCTTCCTTTCAGAATGTGAAAGCTTGTGTTTCAGGTACTCCTGTGGTCAAGCTTGATGTTTGCTGATAACCTTTCTGTTAGTCAGTGTATAGTCAGTGTTTATTGAGATGGTGTTGTTTAGTAATATACATATGGATGTGCAATCATTTTCTTTTGAGGAAAACCAAAAGAACAGGTGAGGAAGCTTTTATATCTCCCCTCTGAATGATATAATCAAATGTTTTGAGAGGGAGATAAGTGGATGTTATTCTGATCTGCTATTTTTTTTTTTTTTGGCTTTGCACAGTCGCAAGTTAAATATCAGTAGCACTACAATATTACTGTTATCATCTTTTTTTTCCCACTACAACTAATGAAATACTGTGAAAGATATTACAATGTAATTGTAATTGTGTGATGATTCTAAGTCATCTTCTTTATACTCAGTAGTACTAAACGGGTTTTCCCTATACATGTTTGTCTCTTAAAAAAGCTTGGCATTCTTCAAATTTGGACTTAAATTATGTTTTAAACTCAATTTGTATCATGGGAAGGAAACATGTAAGGCTCTGTATTAGGACAAACATTTGCTAACTTATGCAGGGCTGTGTCGTATCATACTTGGAAACAGCAACTATCCTAAAGAGCCCTGGCAGATGATCTCACTGGTCCTGTAATAAAAAGATTTATCTGGGCACCAGTTCAGCTAGCCAAGCCTATGAACAGAAAGAAGAAACAGGAAAGTAGGGAAGGTCTGCATGGTTTGGATATACCAAACAAGTAGGATGGCTACTCCAATCACGTACAGTTATTTGTTGGAGATGTATACCGTGTTTTTGGAGGTGTTCACTGGTAAGATGACTTCTATCTAGGCTGAGAGTTCTTACTAGCAACACTCCATGAGTTCCTACATCTGGATTCTGACTATATGTAGAATAATGAAGTTAATTATGCAAGGAAGATCTAACCTTGGCCCATGTGTCTTAATCATGTATTACAATTCGACAGGAGAAGAGAGACAACAATGTCATTACCTAAGGAGAACATTTCTAACTCATTGGAATGGTCGAGTCACACATAAATTGTAACAGAGCATATTAAAGATAAGATGCAGAACATAGCATTTTAGATCCTGTTTGATTGGTAGATGCATCAAATCTGACAAAAAATGCCAGCACTTGGGAATATGACCTTTACAAGATTATACAGTACTGAAAAGTCACATTTACTTCCTACTCAGCTGTATTATGTAGCCTGGTGTCCTGTATTCTGTTAGAAGAAACACCAATAAGAACCTATGTAAGTAAAATTTAGGATTTGGGAAGTATATTTTATGTAATAGTTGAATAAGGAAATTCATCACAGCACATGGGTATCAACAGAGCAGAATGATCTTACATAAAGAATTTATTGGTCTTCCTCTGTGCAAATACAGTCTCCTACTTTTAGGCAGGCATCTGTATTATTTAGTTCAGTGTTAAGCAGTTCTCTTTCCTGGTTAACTGGACTCTTAGATCGGCTATAATCACTGCATGCCTGTGATTGCACTTGCAATAGACCTTTCTCAATAGATCCTCCATAGGAAATATGTATTTTTATTTTAAATATCTTTATTTCCCTTTAGTCTTAGTTCACTTTATAGACATAAAATGAAAAATATATATTGCTAAATTTTGCTGTATGTGCTACATAAAATCAAGATAACTCACTGTTCCACAGGAGATCTGAAAAGGTAAAATTCACTATTACCTTCCATATCTGGTTTAGTCAAAAGTTTTCATTCTTACACTATCAGTATGCACTTTGTGTGTTCTCCAAGTTTATAGCTGTAATGAAGAAACACTCACAAATTCTATGATATGCTTTTACCACATCTTTTTACACTTTATTGCTATATAAAGTTGCCTGGAAATTCAGTGTACATAGTGCACAAAATCCTCATGTACACAATACTGTACACAATAGTGCACAAAACCTACCAGAAGTCAGCATGTTACTGTGCACTAGTTCCAAAGGTTGTGGGGTTTTTTGCCTTCTTCAAGCAAAGAATACTTTTGCAAGAGATGACCAAACAGAGCAGGACTAGATTATAAAAAAAAAACAACTTTGAGAAGCAGCCTTGTCCATATATCATAGTCAGAATTTTGTGTTCTGGACTCAAAGATTTGATGAATATTTAAAATCATATGCTGGATCCTTTCCTATTCCAAGAAAGTAACAAGATTCATAGGGCAGAGATGTGATTTGTGCTACTATTGCTCCTCTTCTGTTAGGTTGTGGATTCTCTACTGCTTTTAGAGGTGCTCCATGAAATCTCCACTCAACTGTCCCATTCCTAAGAAGGACGCAACAAGCAAACTTTTAGACAACAATGATTTAGGCTTCTGTTCTGCATACCTGTAGAAACTTTGTACATCACAGATTAAAATCAATGGGATCTTATGTCACATCAGCTTTGGTTCAGAGTGGAAGGGGAAAATCTGTCCCTTGCAGAATGTAATTGTAGCTTTCATATTATAGTATGATGATCTCTTCTTTATATAATCCTAACGGTCTGACTTTAGTTTTGATCAAATGTTTTGTATGATTACATACAAAATTTCTTTAAGAAATACAGAATTAGAAGTCTCTGTTTTTTTCCTCATGTGTTTTATTTCTACTTTGATAAAAATTACTTTTTGGTCTTTGTTGGTCTTATCTCTTGTCTACTGGTTAATCCTTTCTCTTTTTATCATTTCTTGACACACTTGAATTGAGCATTCTGTAAGCCAATTTTGTTTTCTTTCTACCTGAAATTTAGAATTATTTGTATTAATCTAAAATTCCTCATGGACTTGTGTTGACATTTTCTTGTAGTTTCATTTTTCCCTTAACTGTGAGAATGTTTCTGTTACTTTTATGTCATTGTTATTGTTACATACAGTTTTTTGGTCTTGCTTTGCAGGTAGTACATGATTGTTAATAAATCCTTCTTTCTCTGCTGGTTGTGTGTCTTCCTTCTGAAGTTTGCCTTTGCTTGTCTGTTCCCTCTACTAACAATTCCTCTCTGTTTCATGGTACCAACTATCTTCTTTGCTCTATCTGTTTAAATGAATAATATCATGAACTTACACCAAGAAATTGTTCCCAGTTGGTTTCCAGGAGAGTCTGAGCCCATCTTTTAAAAACTTGATGTGGCTTGGTTTCTGCATAGCCTAAACAGATCTTCTTCCTTGCAAACATCCCCTTATATCTTGTCTGTCTTCTAAAAACACATTTATGAAACTGTTTCTACATCCTTGAGACAGCTTGAGGGGGGAGGCTGCTTTCTCAGTGTCTTAGCAGCCTCTTAGGATCAGTCCCTCTGGGGGCAAGAGAATGAGCATGAAGGTCAGCATTGTTATTTTATGGAGTAACAGAGATTATTGTGCAATCTAGAGGTGAACATAAGCTATTCAAAGTTCACTATAATTGAAAAAACACAAACAAAAAAACCCACATAAACAAAAAAAACACAAATCCCCAAAACTGATGAAGCAGTCCTACCCTGATGGTAGCATTTACACATGTTTCTCTTTAGTTAGGAATTGTACTATGGTAATCTTACTAAATTTTTAGTACTTTCATAGCTTTGGTATCTTATTCTTCCTGTTGTGTTTTTTTTTCTTCTTCTTCTTATTTTTAGCTTGGAAATAGATATAATTCCCTGAATTTACTTGCATTCAGAGAATGTAGGTTACAGTTTACCAGCAATAATGTGCTATTTAACGTCTGTAATGTCTTAGTGACATGCTATATATTGAAGAAGTTATATTATAAATTCAATAAGAGAAATGTGAGGCAGAACTATAAATGCTGAAAAACTAGTCCCACGGTAATACTTAGTACTCTGGTGGGCTAGGCCAATGAAAACCTTTGCAATATAAAGCTTTTATCACTTGGTCAGGCTTAAGTGAACAGATAAGTGAATAAAATGGTTTTATGGACAGCATGAGAATTGTGTGTCACAGGACAAACAACTGTGGTCTTTTAATTGCTGTTAATTACAACTAAATGTCTGCACTGCATTTCTATATTAAACAAATTAAAAAATAAAAAGTCCCTAGCAAGTGCATAGATCGATCCGAAGCAATATTAGCACACTTTTCACAAAAACCTACTACACTTAGACATGATCGTTCAACAAGTTGTCTTATTGTTTGCTGATTTATTTTATTTTATAGTCCTTGAATTTGCCCAAACACAATGAAATACACAGTGGGAAATTTGCAACTTTGATCTGATCCACTGAGAATGTTTTTACTCACCTCTGACTTGTCTGTGCTGGGATAGTCTACTCAGTACTCAGTTTCAACCTGTTCATTGAGAAGTTAGAATTGGTGGCTTCCATCAATACCTTCTGCCAGAAGAAGAAAGTGTTTTCTCTAGAGATATTTTAATATTCATTTTGTTGGATAGAATCCAGTTTCACATTAATGAATTAGGGAATCTCCTTAATATGGAAAAATTAATGAGCCAGCAGCAAAGACCTAAAAATTGAAAGATCAGCTTGATTTAAATCACAAATTGAAAACAGTGATGTTTGGGTTGTTAGCATTTCGGAACACAGTGTTGTGAGGAAAAGCAGATCTAGAATCTGTGGACCATCTGTCAGATTAATACAGTATGAAAAATATAGTTTAGATTATTCTATATTAAAAAAATGCAAGGTGTTTTTCACAATTATGTTTAGCTCACCATTCAGCTTATTCTGCTCAGCAGCCTGGGTTAACATGTGAAGATTGCACGATCAACATGATTGTTTTAAAATCAGGTTTATCTTCATAATCTTAATTGTTGGACTTTCAGTATAAATGTTACATGACCTTAAATATATAATTATATAATACTAATGGGACTCCTGTGTTCAGTGACTATGTATTCAAGATTTATTTTTGTTCAACTTATTTAGAGTAGCTTTAGTCTTCACCTGATATGTATTTTTCCAATCCTGTCAGGAGTACAAAATTTATCTTTATGATTTTGTCTCCTTTCTTTCCTCTTTACCTACCTCTTTCCTTCCATTCCAGCCTACACAAGCGTAAGCCCTGCTTGTCTTTTTCCTTTGTCCTTACCCATCTTGCCTGTTGGCTCATGTTCATCACCCCTTCTGCCATTCCCTTCTATCTCCCTGGTTCCTCTTAAGCTCTGTCTGCAGCATTTGAGAATTTGCTGAAGCACAGATGGGAATTAATCTCCCTGAGTTCATCCACAAAGAATCACATTTTATTTTAAAGAAAGGCAATCTGCATTTTACAAGGTCTATCTTTTATTATCTATTATAACTTAATTAGAAAATAAAAGTTTATGTGAACTGTATTACATGCTGCAGAATAATTTGATAGCAATGCTATCTTCAAAACTATATATATATATTTAACATTACTGTTGTAATATGTTTTCTTTAAACACAGCAGACACTAAATGTGGTTATGTTGCAATTCAATTGTATCTGGCTTTTAAAGAGATAATTAAGTGATTGTCTCACAATTTTTGTTTATCTTTTTACTCTTTGCTACATACAAGATCCTTTTGCCTTGGGATAAGTCGGGCTATTTCATCATGTGTAGTCTGATCAGTAGAGATTTTACTACTTCTCTCTGCAATGTGTGTATGAGGAAGAAATTGATTTCTATATTTGGCTGGTGTATAGCTATATATACCTTTTCCTTGGGGAAGGAAGGCTTAAGTGAAAGTTATTCCTGTAGATGCACATAAGGCTAAGAAAAAAGCAGAGATCTCTTAGTACAATTTTTGACACAAGCAGCTCAGTGGGAGACTCAGCACAGATGGTTTAAAGGGCTGTTGCAAGGACTGAAATAGTCTCTGGACTTCCTGAAAGTCTCAGTTTCTTTAGGGCAATGATAACTTGTAACTGAGCACATAGGGGTCTGTGAGAAGCTGCTTCTAACAGAACTCTCATACTGCAACCACTGGTGAAGATCACTTTTTAAGATATATAACATAGGAATAGGAAGAGTTTTATGGAATAGTCACAAAGTTGCTATTTGTTTTTTGATTTTTTTTATCAGAAATGACAAGAAGGTATTAAAATAGAGTTTTGCTCTCAAAAAAGTGTTATGCTGGCTGAATTACTATAAAATTAGGAAAATGGGATTTTTGCAATGTAATCAGGATTTACATATATTAAAATAAATGTCAGCATCAGCTTATACTGTCGATAGTGTTATATTTTTTTCACCATTTTAAATAATTCATGTATCTCAATTTACCTTAGTTTTCACTTGAATATAAAAGGAAAAATATGTAGAAAAAAGCTGGAAGAGGTTTTTATTGGAACGTTTGGGAAAAACATATCCTGTCATTCCAAGAAGCATTCATTTATAGTACTTCTCCCACCCCCAGTCAGGTCAGAAGTTTAATTGCATTGTTATGTGACTAATGCAAGCTTAAGATACATTCAATAAAGTTGTAGACACAGTCATATGTCTGAAGTATCAGTTATAAACAAGAACCTGACTTTGATTTTTTTGAAAACCATTCAAACTCAAAGATATTTTAATGGGTTTTTGAGCTTTGTTATTGTATTGCACACATAAAATGAGTATTGAGAGTTGTCTTTTGGTGATGATGAAAAGTGCGCTCCTAAGAAAATGTTATCATTAAATATTGCCTTTCATAACAATAAAAGTATTAGTCTTGGTCTTGAGAAATATCCAGTGTAGATAGTGGTTTGCTGCTTACCAAAATTCATCTGGCAGATCCTAATGGGTCTCTGCCTAATTTTTTGTCTTATATTGTTATGAGTTGTTGCTATATTCACCTGGACAATATGACTGGAACTTAGTCATACCTTAAATCTGCACATTACCATTTTCTAAAGAGTTGCATAGCTCCTTCCATATCATGGTGATAAACTGGAAATTTCCTGTGGCTAGTCTTTAGTGAAGTTCAAGTAAGAAGCTTTGAAACCTGTTGATCCAAGGCAATGGTCACTAGCTTTGTTTCCAAGTTTAGACAGACAAAACATTTAGGGCAGAGAGGTGCTGCCATAAATCTTTTCAAAATTCTGTTAATGAGAGAACATTTAGGAGGTAGAGTCTCTTTGAGCCAGTGTTTAGTTTCTAGGCAATGCTGGATAGAACAACCACACAACCCAGGTAATATTGTCTGTAATAGATTGAGCCTTCTAGGGCTCTGCATGTTACACTGCAAGCCATCTTTCCATTTCTTCAGCTCTAGGTCCATGAAATGATGTTTTAAAGGTTCATTATAGAAGAATGCTGGATGATCTAACATTATCATTTTAAAATAATATGATTCTGTTTTGAAGTTAGGGATATCTCTTTATAACTTTATTATTCTGTTGGGCAGTTTGTCCATTGGAGAATAGTTTTTATGTTTAATTAAATTAAATGGCCCAGTGTTTCTTATATCAATGCTATTTTATTTCAAAGTTCACTCCTATTCTCAGCTTCAGCTGTCAATATGGCACATCAGCACTTAAGCTTACTCCAGTGTAGAAACTTTGAGGCTTAATGGGTCTGATTATCCCACCCTGAAATTTCAGAGGAAGCTTTAAATATTTATGTAGATAATTAATTTTTGCTGTTCCTATACAGGATTGACATCTTCAAGTATGTGATATATGGTGTAGCAGCTGCATTCTTTGTATATGGCATTTTGCTGATGGTGGAGGGATTCTTTACAACTGGTGCCATCAAGGATCTCTATGGAGATTTCAAAATCACTACTTGCGGCAGATGTGTCAGCGCCTGGGTAAGTGGCTAAGAAAGCTTTTGTACTTATGAAAATTTCAACATCTTTTGTATATTTTTAGTGCCTTGTGATGTTAAATTTTTTGTGTTTCTTTAATATTTTGTGATGCTTCAGTTTAGTTGTTAAAAATTATAGCAAAGGAGAACAGAGCACTACAAATATTCTCTGTACTGGCTAAACACTAAGTTAGGAGCAATTACTTCCACCACTTGAATGGAAAAGCTTATTAGCTCAGCAACATAAACTGTTCTGGATAGAACTAAAACTGGATAGAAACTGGATAGAACTAAACTCCAGCTCTACTGGACAGGACATTTTTCTTACTGATATTTTCAGTTATTTTAAGAATCTTTCCTGTTCCTCTTTGGAACAAGCAGAGGCCTGTCATCAGGTTTTATTTTGTTTCTAAATGGCAAACAGCCCTGTTTTCCTTCAGTGTTAATCTCTGGTTTGGAAAGACCATTCAGTTATGACTTTGGAAAACCTAGATTCAAAAAATTGTAATTTGTACTGGGAATTAAATGCAAGTATTTTGCAAATGCCATCAGTATCAACAAATTATATTTGTGATGAAAAGTAAATGATTAAATACAGTCAAGTAGATCTTGGTGCTATGGTACATTTAATTTTTTGCTGTATTAACAGCAAATTACACATAAAAGAGTAGCAAGGTTTGGGTTTCCCATTGTACTAAAACTGTCAATATTTATTAAACTAGAATACAGTCGAAGAACAAATATAAGCAGTAATTGTTAATTGGGGAATACAGCATGTATGCCATCCCTACAGAGATGCAATATACTCCACAATAATCCAGTGTTTTCATCTTTTTTTCAGTTATTCCAGTGAAGTGCCATTGTATGATTTTGGTACTTTGACTAAGATTGTTTTGAAACCTTTAAATGAATATATAAATATATACTGAAAACATTTTAAATAAAGAGCCATTATTGCTTATACCAGTATTGCTTTCATCTCCTGGAAAGAAATCTCTAATCTATATTCGCTGAGAACCTAGTAAGTTAGTTCAAATTTTGTACAGAGCAGCAAAATATTCAGAACATTATTTTTCTTTACAGCTCCCATGAATGTTTGTCCTCAATATTGCAGCAGGGAAGCACTGCATCCTCTCACAGTTTTGGTGCCCTTGAAGTATTAACTGTAATTCTGTAGTATGTGTCTAGAAGAAATGAACAGTTAAACAACTGTTGTATGGTTGATAATACTATTGTTAATAGTGATTTTTTAAATTAATTCCTTCAGCTTCTTACTTTCCTTGTCAGTAATTTGCAATGTTTGTGTTCTACTTTAAGAAACCTTGGGTTGATTGTGCAGCTAAGATTAAGGCTGTATGCTGTTTATGATTGCAATTTAAATAATCCATCAATTATTTTGAGTTAAATACATTCTTGTTATTCATGCTATTGAAAGAGGTTGGCAGATACCAGAAGTTGCAAGAAAGCTTCCTTGTATATAATTTTGAAATAGTAATTTTCATAGTTATTGAAATCTAAGCTGTCAAAGACTAGATAGTTGGTTTCTTTTAACAATACCTTGAAACTAATAGAAATGTACACACGGGATATTTGTTGTTTTGAAGAATTAAATTTATAAAAATGGCTCCACATCAAAAACACCTTTGTAAAAAAATCCAGTTGTATAATTTCATATCTAATTTGTTGATGTCTTTCTCAATAGCAATTTAAGTCAGAAAATTAAATCCTGCAGCTTTATGATTGTTACTAGATTCTTATAATTAATATTTTGCATTAACAAATTCTTTATGTCTGTGACTAAACCTATTATGAAGATGGAGACAAAAAATCAATAAAAATTTGAATGAGGAAAAGTTTATTTTAACTTTGTATGATAAGCTGTATTTCTATATACAGAAATAAGAAAAGTAACATCTTTTTCTCCTCCTCAGAGATATATACTTTGAAAAATAACCTTTAAGAACATTGATAGCCAACATCTGTAGGAACTTTTCATATGCTCTTCCTGACCTCCCTCCTTAGCTGTAAATAGCTCACTTTCTAGGTCTGCATGGGGGAAAAGAATTTTTTTTGCCTGAAGTAATGCAAAAAGAAATAGTTCAACCTAACCTTTCCAGTAACTGCATAGTTGACTAATCAGCTGATCTGAGCATTCAGAGGCTTAGCATCCAAGTCATGCCAGTGCTGCCATGGAGTATAACCTCTTATGTCTGAGACAGTGCCTGTGAAAGTGACAGTGAAAAGTCTCATTGCCAACATTTGCAGAATTAATTTACTATGAAAAGTAAAACAAAAGCAATAAAACAATGCCAGTCTCATTTGAGGAGGGATGGCTTTGTTTTTAACCTTCATTTTTCAATGCCAGAACATGCTTTTAGAGTATTAAATAAAAAGTTATATATAACTCTGCTGCAACATGATTAGTGAAGAATGGGAGAGAGGCCTGAAGCCAACTGTAACACTGTTCACATGATTGCAATTTAATACTATCCCTATTTATATTCATCTAACTTGGTCATGGAAAGCCTCATTTATACCTTGCTTTAGAATATCTTTTTTATTTTAGGAGTCAAAAATAAAAATAATAAAAAAAAATTAAGAAAGAAACACAATGAGGACTTCTTCCTAATTTTATGCTATGAAATGGGAAAGAAGGATTGGGTTTTTTTAATTACATCAGAAAACATTGTATAAAGACGTCATTCTGAGTTGTATTTCTTAGTATCTTACTTTTTAAAATAATCTGTGAAGGCTGTAGAGAAAGATGTTTTGTATTTTGAATTGCACTGACTTATATTCCTTCTGTATCTTTAGGTTTTAGGACCTTTTTATTTTAATGACTGGCAAGGATTTTTCTGCCTTTGAAAATAATACCTATGTGTTATTTGTCCCATAGTCCATGAGTGCTTAAAACATAAATTTCCAAAAATATTTCCAAATTTTATTTTGCAAGAAAAAACATGGAAGCTGCACAAATGCACAAGTGCTTTGAAAAACCAACTGTGAACTTGTCACTTCTTCTTGGCTTTACCAGACCAGTTATTCTAGACAATGAAACTGCATCATATTGACATTTGATTCTCTGTGTAACAGGAGGAAGAGAGTTCAGTGCAGGCTCATCTGCTTTCCTACCCAGAACAGATGCATTATTTCTAAATGCTAGAAATGAAGCTCTCATTTCTGAAAATGAGATACCGTATCTGAATTAGCTGGTGGAAAAATGCTGAGCTGACAGACAGGGAGGCCTTGCTTCTAATTGAATACTGCTCTATCTGAGGAATGCAGAATGCTTCATACCACCATACTTCTTCATTTATGAGAAATAAAGGACCTTCTCTCCAAGCCAGCAGATGTACTTATGGGTCTAGCATCTTTTAATCCAATCAAATAAGGAAAGTGTCTAAAAACCACTTGTCCCCATACACATTAAATAGTGTACACCGTAAATAGTTTGAGACAGTGACATGAGAAATTGGGAAGGTAAGATTCATATGGTGCTCTGGTCTTTCAGACTGCCTACTTGAAAACCAGAAACATCAATTATTGCCAGAAATCATCCACCCAAAAACTAATGGTGAAGTCGACTTCAGAGGGAATATATTATGACACAGATGTGTTCCACCTAACTAGGAATGTCACCAAGGTTGTCAAGAGAACCGCCTATGCTCCTTCAATAGTTAAAGGAGAGAGAGGGTTAGACAGACATTCTTAGATAAGCTGAATTTTTCTGTTAGTGACTGTCCTATTTTGTGCAAAGAGAATAACCCTCAAGTCTTTAACAACATTACGTCTTTCGTATTAAGTGCATAAATCAACTATTTACATTTAGTTGGATGTATCCTGCTTGGTCCCTTTAGTTGAAGTTTAGGTGAAAACCATTTGCTGTCTAAACACTGCTGAAGTTAGTAGATAAAATATTAGTAATCTTATAGATTTCTGGAAGTCATTTTGTCCCTGGATAAGATGACTAACTAACACTAACCAGTATTGGAATTTCTCTGGAGGACTGGGTTCCTTGCAATCTTCTGCACTCGTTCTTGAAATGGGAAGAACAAGCCCTAGTAATACTTCAGAACTCAGCAGAGTGTTTGAGAGGAACATCTTTATGCCTTGCTCTTCAAACTACATTGTTAATATACATATGGTTACTTAAAAAGAAAAAAGAATGCAAGGGGTTTTTTTTCTCTATTTGTTATACTTTGAGAATCTTTTTGCAGTGAGCTCAGAAATTATTTTGTTAAATATTTCTACTTTTATGCTGTCTTATTTCTTTAATCTGTCTGGGATTTTTTGTTTTTCTTTATTGTATATTTCCAGATTTTCACGCAGGGATTTCACACATAAAATCAAACTTTCGTCGATCATTCCTCTTCTCACATAACTTGCCATGTGTTGTATATTCAGCCTTTTTGTGGACTGCACTGTTCATTACTTCCTTCTATAGAAGAGTGTGGCAGACATTATGATATGGTTTACCAGTAGTTTCTCTTGGTCTTGCTGTTCGCTGACAGAAATGTCATTGTTGGTGATAAACTGGACAAAATGTTTTTGCTTCAGATTGTGCTGTATGTCTTGCACATCAAGGGCAGATTTTTATCTTGGTTTGTAAACTCAGTCAATAAGTAACTTTTCTTAATGAAACTTTTTTCTGAAAATGTGTTGTCATACATTTCTAAAGTGTGCTTAACGCTGGGAGCTGTTACCCAGCTGTTACCTGTTGCCCAGGAAGGAGATGTTACACTCTGGATGTAAACCATAAGCTGCCCAGAGCAGTTACATCTTATTTAAGACTATTTAAAGGTCACATTTTGAGAATTCCTTGGCTGATTATAGCCATGTTACTGACTTTAAATGCTTGGAAAGACAGCAAATGAGAAAGAAAGGTCCCTGCCCCTCCATTCTCTCATAGACTTCTCAAACCCCATTAAGAATATGTCAGGAAAGAATGCATGTTCGTATTTTTGACAGCCAAATATAAACTTTGAGTGTCTAAACTTTTTGTTTAGAGAAATTTTAAGAGAATTTTTAGAGAAATTTTGAGTATTATTTCTGCTTTCTAGTTCAAGTTTCACTGTCTTGTTTCCAAGTATAAACCATGCAAACTTCCTGAACAAAAATCGCAGTCTTGGTAATGTGAAAAATATAAGCTATTTGTATAGTGCAGTCTTTTCCCAGCTGAGTGTTATGTCTTCTTCTGTGTATAGAAAACTTCTCACCACTGAAATCCACAGTATGGATCAGGATTTTTTAAATAGGTTATCGACTATTTGGAAACAAAATACCTGGAGAATTTGGTAGTAGGACCAGCCTACGTTGGCAGGGAGTAGGTCATGATGACACTGATTTTTCTTATTTTATGTCTTTGAATTGAATAATTGTGTGGCCATAGTCTGCAAAGCCCATGAAAAAGGAGTATTTAATGAAGATTTTTAAAAAAGCAATTTTAAAACCATATTATTTATGTGTAATTACATTTAGATACAAAGCCAATAGCTTAGCTATATTCCCAGAAAAACACCACCAAAAAGAAAACCAAAACAAGGAGGATAACTTTGAGAATGTGAAAATGTAAGCATATGCATTTTGAGAAAAAGTAATTCCTATATGGAAGTCTGCAAAATTAAACAGCAAATTCTGATTTTGTTAAGTAGCAGTAAAGATCCAAAGGATAAATCTCTGTAGGCCTTCAGAAGCCTGTTGGACTACAAAAGTTATACTCTTGTCTGAAGGACATATAAAATAAGTAGTACTAACAACTTTGAGCAACACAGTGTTACAAAACCGTCACCATTCTAAAGAAAATTCAGAAATAAAAGAAAAATTAAACTATTTCGTTTTTCAGGAAGTCCCTAAAAGACAAATTATATGATCCTCAGGGAAAATCTAGTCTTGCCTTAAGCCATCTTCTTCAAACTGATACTTCATGGATTTTTTAACAAAGCATCATTTCAAAAAGTGAATCAATGTCTTAGAGAATCTTCTCTTTTTATTTCTGAGGTGACAATGGAAATCTTCTCTCCCACTACTACCAACAAATTGACAGTTTAAACCAGAAAGTAACCCAGCTTTTTATGTGCTATCTAAATAGTTAGAAATTAATACATATAATGCATGGAATATTTTAACACTGAATTACAAATTTAAAGGAAATTTTAGAAAAATGTACACATAGATGAAAAAGCAGAAAGTAGCTGTGAGAATTGCACCTAGTTTTGACAAAATCAGTTTCTCTTCCATCTAAACTATTTGTAGAAGGGAAATGTTTAAAAACCCCTAAACAAAACTGTACCATAAAATGGAATTTCTTTTTTCTGGGATTTAAAACCTTTCTGAAAAAGATTTCAACTATCAAAGGAATGTCACACTTTGGTAGTATTTAGTATATGGATGAAACCCAAGCAGCTGATGAAAAGAAATTGAGACCAATATTGGCTTTTCTTTTTTTTTTTTTTTTATCTTAAAGCAGTTGACTTGAATGTGTGCCAAAAAGAATCAACCACATGACAGTAATAGCATACCATGAAATCTGTCCATGTTTCAACAAGACACTTGGAGCTGTGCCTGGGAGTATAATATGTTGGAGAGAGAGAGGGATGAACATGTTTTGTAGAGACAATAATAAATGCCCAACAAGGGATTTTTAACAATGAGAGTGATATTATACACGAAGCAGAAAAGACTTTGTAAGTGTGTATTTTCTGTGGTTTACAGTGTATTATATTGGTAATATCAAAACAACAGTCTCTTCCAGGAACATTGTATGTAAAATGCAATAATTTTAAATACTTTTGCTTCATCTTTTATTTCTCTTGATGAATGAGGCAGGAATTTGGAGATGCTAGTTAGCACAGAAATGAGAATGTTAGAGACCATTTTCTTGTAAGCTACTCAGCAGTCTTTCTTAAACGTATTTAGATTTTATACTGTGTGTGGAAGAAGAGAGTTTGTGCATACCAGGAGAGGTTGGTTAGGATGGCAAAGGATGTTTGTAACATTCATATATCAACGAGTTTAAAGACATCGGTATAATTTTTTCATTGTCTGATTTATTTGGGTTTAAATAAATCATGGTATTGTTGGTTCATTTTAAATTAAGCAGCAAAGGCTGTTTTAGCTTCTGAATTGTTAAAATATTTTCCATAGGAATTCAGAAAGTTTCCTACTTGCTCTCTTTCATATTTGCATATGGGGAATTACACATTTAAGATGATGTTGCAAAAAAACACTGGGAAGAAGTTAAAGTGTTTATGTCAAGATCATTCTTTAAAAATGCAAAAAATTACAACAATCTACTGCATGAATTCTGAACCTATCAAGAGTGACTACTAAACACCTGCAGTGTAATAGTACAGATGATGAACAGGAACAAAATATCTAATCCTTATACTAATCTGCCATAAAAGTTTATTGATAAAAGGAGGTTACTGAGTCTGGATTGTAGATGTAAGGTACTAGTCTGAACCCTGCATTAGAAAGAATTGAATGCAAATAAACAATAGATCTGAGATAGGAACACATATTAGTACTTTTAAATCTGATTTCCTATAAACTGAAGAATAAACCAAGCACTCTATCAATACAACTTCATCAAGACAAATTTCAGCATTTGAGAAACTATGTGGCACCTGCAATGAATAATTTAAAAAGAGTATGTAAATGTGTTTATGCAGAATGCTCACAGGGTAAAGAGACAGTAGCATTAACTCAGAGGAATTTCTTCTAGGAAAAATGAGCAATACTGAGGCAGAAGGTTTGAAAGCCAAGGTCACTTATGAACTTGAAGCTGGGCAAAGTGCTAAAGTTAAAAAGTTTTTTAGAATTGAAATCAAATATATGGGCAGTTGAAAGTGAATGAGATCATAGAATCATAGAATAAGATGGGTTGGAAAGGACCTCTGAAATTATAAAGTCCAACCCTTGATCCACTACCACTAAGTGCCACATCCAGTCTTTTCCTGAATACCTCCAGGGATGGAGAATCCACCACCTCCCCAGGCAGCCCATTCCTGTGCCTGATTACCCTCTCTGTAAAGAACTTCCTCCTGATATCTAACCTAAACCTCTCCTGGCAGAGCTTGTGACAGTGCCCTCTTGTCTTCCTGCTNGAACTGGACACAGTACTCCAGGTGTGGCCTCACCAGTGCTGCAGAATCACTTCCCTGCTCCCGCTGGCCACACTGTTCTTGATACAGGCCAGGATGCCATTGTGCCTGGGACTGCTGGCTCATGTTCAGCTTCCCGTCGATCCAAACTCCCAAGTCCCTTTCTACCTGGCTGCTCTCCAGCCACTCAGTCCCCAGCCTGTAGTGCTGCAGGCAGTTGCTGTGGCCAAAGTGCAGGACCTCATCAAAATCATCAGTAAAGATATTGAACAGAACAGAGAGACAGGGCAATTCAGGAAGAAATTGAAAAGATCTTTCCATTCATGCTCTGGGTGGCTGTCAAATGGTACACAGGGCCTTGCTCTGACATGCAACTGGGGAAATGCACCCAGAACCACAACCACACAATGTACTGTGGAGGTCAGCTGCTTCCCAGTATTACATAAGAGAAAGCCAGGCTAACCCTGGATTCGTCTAAGGTGATGTCCAGCACTGACAAGGTTTCATAATGAAGCACAATAAACTTTGGGCAGGATGGAGGTACATGGTTTCTTTAGATGCAGTTTTTATCTCTGGCAAAAACTGTCAAAGGAAATTTCTGAGGTTGTCAAGAGATTTGGAAGGAATCTCTTAGATCATCTAGCTGGAAGTAAACATTTTATGTGTGTGTGTGTGTGTGTGTGTGTGTGTGTGTGTGAGTATAGGATAAATCTAAATGAAATATAAACACAACACTGTGTACATCTTTTTACAAAAGCTCATGCCAGGAAGTTCATATAAAATAAATCTATGATTAGATTGAGAGAAAGTGTAAAAGTAAGTACTGAGCAATTTAGAACAAAGAAAAAATTACATGACAACATGAGTTTTCGGGAATTAAATTTTATTTGGGCATGTCTTAATACATTGTTATGTTTCTGTATTATTTTTCTTATAAGCAGTAGTATCCTCATAAAATAAAATGAATGAAGTTTAATTTGTTTGCATTTTAATCCATGTCTCTCTGTAGTAACAGTACCTTCAAGATATGATTTCACTGTCTCTGTCCCTAGAGTCACTGAAGCTATCATACGATGTTTCTTCAGGGGTATTAAAATATTTATAACAAAACTGAAACAAGAACAGTGTTTGAAATTTAATTAATGTTTCATGGGACCAGTACCCATAAATTAAAAAGAAGGAAGAAAAAAAATAAAGCAGTAACTGAAATCTTGCTCTTATTAAAACAGATAGAATTTGGGTAATGTTTTCTGTGGAAATGGGATTTAAACCAGCTATGACCACCATGAAAACTGTTGTGCTGCATGCATACCATTTCAGAATACACTTTAAAATATCTGCTTCCTGACATTGGTCTGTTTTTGTCAAAAGAAATCTTTCCAGAAGGTTCATGAGTCACCTGCTTTGCTAATTCATAACTCAGGAAAGCCATTACTGGCCCTGAAAGGTTTACATAATCGGGCAAGAGGGTTTTACCAGCCTTGGTGTTGGTACAAGAAAATAACCACTACAGAAGTTAAAGATTTGTTTGTTCAAATTTTTTTTCACTTTAGCTATTTTTTGTCAATGTGAACTGAGTATCAAATAGTAAACTTTCATCTTCATAACGTAGTAAATGAATTTCACTATCACTTCCATTTTGTTTTGGGTTTTCTTAGAGTGAAAATCAACTGATCAGAGACAGTAATTTTCACTATAAACACAATAGATAGCATACTAAAGAACAAACTCTAATACCTCTTTAAGAGGCTGTTTCAGAAATCTTCAGCTTGTCACATAGCAGAATGCTACTTCAAAGGACAAAGATCCCCTTGAATCTCAGGAGATTGAGCTCTGAATTTAATTCCTGGACTGAACAGGCTCCTTAAGCATTTCTTGTAAGTTCTCTAGACCAAAGACAGAAGATTTTAATAGCAGAGAAAATTATCTAAAAAAAGACATTAGTCTTTCCTGTGTTTTGAGGGTTTTTGTGGGTTTTTTTTGTGTGGTTTTTTTTTTTTTTAATATTTCACAATTTCATTCGCATCTAACAGGAATTTATAAGCTAACACCTCCTATTGCTAGAAACTAATAACTTGTGCAAAATTAACCTTTTTTTTTTTCCTGTCCTTGCAGCAGGAGATATATTATTGCCCAGATCACATTTCTGTGGTTTGCTTTACTGATATTAGTCATTGTGGCTTCCAAGCATAACTCACATCTACAAAGTGGTTTAACTTGAGGTTTTGTATTTTAATTACTGAAAACAAAGGAAGTTTCTGTATTTTTTCCCTTTACCTTCTTGGTCTTATGCCATGAAATTCAACATGCAATTGTCCACTGGCTCTTCAGTTGGAAGTGACTGAAAGAGGAAAACTTAAGTTCTTCCTTTTCTAGAATATGTTTTTAAAATGAAATCATCACTTGAGCCACTTTTTTTCTCAGATAACCAAACAGATTCTCTTTTTTAAAAAGAATCCCTTCCATAAACAAGCAGTCAATTCTCTCTCAGAAGGCAGCTTTTGTGACTCACAGCATCTATCATCTGACAGTTTTCTCCTACTATTATTTTATGCCCAAGGCGGATTTTTTTAAAGACTAATAAGCTCTGGTTTTTTTCCCCACTTTGCTATACCAATGCTTTGTATTATCTCAGCAGGCTTCCTAAGTAAGCAAAGCTACAGGGAGTTTGATCCTTACTACAGATCAGAAAGTAAAAAGATATTAGAGAGGAATTTTAATTCTCACAGCAAGGCTGATTTTTTCCTCCATTTGGTGATAGTCACACAATAGGAAGATTCTCAAATCTGTGTGGAGCTCAGTCATAAAAACAGTTATTGCATTTCAGTAGTGTAACTAATATAAAATATTTAGGACTTCATTAAATTATTATGGATGTACTACACTGAGAGATATACTAAATTTATTAAATATTACTTATTTCACAAATTCTAAAAGAAGGCTCAAAAATAAGGTTTCAGACTTACTTGTTTTTGACAAACTCATAGAATATAAGCTAGGATGCTTGTTTTACTTTTAAAATGCTTCTAGAATATAGACAAATGAGATTTTAAAGTCTGTACTGAGACAGTCTTCTTTCTTGTTTCTTGCTCCTGCCTTAGAAAAGAATGAGTGCAACTCTTTAGCTTGATAATGAATTGAGATGTAGCACTTTAGCTGAAAAGTCATAGCCCTGAAGAGAATCTACATCTCTAAGTAATTTTCCAAGTACTTATTTGTAAATGAGTGCCTGAGGCTGAACCAGATGATGTTTCATTAGTTTTAACACTGTAATATAGAAAAAAAGAAAAGAAAACAGTAAAAGAACAATAATAAAACAAACAAACAAAACCAAAGAGCATGTACAGAACAGTATTTATTTGTGTTGACCATATTCTCTGCAATAGGTGAAATAGAATTTCTGTTATATCAAGCAACTAAGATATAAAAAGTCTACTGTAACATACTGTATATTTGTTATAGACTGTGTTATCACTTTTTCTATTTAATCAGTTTGTTTTCTAGTAAAGACAGAACCTCACAAAATCAGTCAGAAATGCATTTTTTACTTCTCTGTGGTTCCTTTTTATGTAATGGAGTATCAGTCAAGTTCTGACTTACCACTGGTTTTGTTTTTCCCTTTTCTACTGCAGTTTATTATGCTGACATACATCTTTATGTTGGCCTGGCTTGGCGTTACAGCTTTCACTTCTCTGCCTGTTTACATGTATTTCAACCTGTGGACCATTTGCCGAAATGCCACTGTAGTGGATGGAGCTAATCTCTGCTTGGATCTTCGCCAGTATGGTACGTGATTGAAGAGAACTGAATATAAAGGAAGATTTCACAAAATTGTTAAGCATCACTTCTATCCTTTCACTCGCTAGTCAGTGGGTAAAAGTGAGAGATGAACTGCATTTCCAGACTTGATAAAATTGAGTCAGCCTGAAATAAAGTATTTGACATTATTGCTTTCCTGAGGGGAAAAAAAAAATCTTTTCTTTTTTTTTATTATTGGGGGTTTTTTCCTACACTGCATGACAGGTGAGTTGAGAAAGCCATTATCTGTATAGGTCCCATCAAGAGTATTATTTTTTTGTGACTTTTTATTTTGTTAATATTTGTGCCTATTTTTTTATTAATTGCACTTAAAAGACGTATAGAACACTTATATATGAAGTGAGTATTCTGTGAATGCACCTGTTTCCTGTAAATTCAGTGCAAAACCCACTGATCACTAATAGGAAAGAACAACACTTTTTTAGTGAGAATTGAGTTATTACCGTTTTCTTCAAGCTAGTCTTTATTATCTGGACATTAGCTAAAGGAAGCAAGGTAGCAGATTCTGTTTATTCCTGCTGATAGAGAAACTATCATTACAATAAAGTATATATTTGGGTAATACTATTTTATAACTTATGAAAGAAGCTTTGTACCTGATCAACGTCTGAAAAAAAAATATACAGCAAATTTATCCGCATTAGGGTAGAGAATGTGGCATGGTAAGTGTATATACTGACCAAAATGAAGAATTAAGGTATTTTCAAAAATGCCTGAAAAATTATTATTCATATATTTTTTACTAGGGCTTTTACTAAATAGATGATGTGTTAGCTCCATGGTTGAAATTGTCACAGAATCCTAGAATATTTTGTGTCAAAAGAGACCATAAAGATCATCTAGTTTCAACCCCCTGCTGTGGGCAGGGACACCTTCCTCTAGATCAGGTTGCTCAGGACTCCATCTGATCTGGCCTTCAAGGCTTCCACGATTAGGTCATCCACCACTTCTCAGGGAAAAATGGTCCAGTGACTCAACACTCGCACAATAAGGAATTTCTTCCCTACATCTAAACTCTACCCTCTTTCAGTTTAAGCCCTTACCCCTTGTTCTGTTACCACATGACCTTGTCTAAAGTCCTTCTTCGTCTCTCTTGTCAGCCACTTTTAGTTACTGCAAGGTTGCTATAAGGTGTCCCCAGAGCCTTCTCTTCTCCAGGTGCTACAATCTCAAGTGTCAGCCTGTCTTCACAGGAGAGTAGCTTCATACCCCTGATTGTCAATAAAACTCAGATTTTGAATGTTAAAATAAGTTCTGCAAAGAACTATAATTTATATTTCTTATATTTGTGTTTCTCATATAAAGTCAGTAGATATATGCTAGGAATACTAAATAATGTGAATATTTATTCTTCTTCAGGTATTGTAACTATTGGGGAGGAAAAGAAGGTTTGCACCTCATCAGAAAGTTTCATCAAGATGTGTGACTCTAATGAGGTGAATAAGTATCATAATATTTTTGGTAAATCCATAATATATGTTATAGTAGGAAGGAGCTGATGTGTGTTTTCTTACTGTTAATATTCTAATAATACCTATGATAATGAATAAAATCACAATGAAAACTTCAGTCTTTTACCAAGTACCAAATTGAGTCAATGCAATGTCTCGACCCATTTGTTTTCTAAATACATTTATGGTTTGTTTATTTGGTTTTTTTTAATAATTCCATTATCATGTACTTTGTTACTGAGATGCTTTTGAAAGCTAATACACCTGCTGCACAATTAATAGTCTATCTATTGAATCACTGATTGAAGATCTTATGATTACAGTTCTGACAGGAGAGTAAAGATTTCAAATGGGTTTGGCCAAACCTTGTAGTGTGCTAGGGTGGTAACAGTACACTTTTCTTTGTAGTTTTTCCCTTGGGCAAATGCCACCTGTTTCAGTGCAACTGAGGTTTCTGATTTTGATTTTAAATTATGAAGGATGAAGAGAGGACAAAACAAAATTACATTTACCTAAAACAAAGAGAGGCTAAAATGTTGGTCCTTCGGAAGTCAAAGGCTGCTTTGCTAAATGTTTCACTGGGTTTTACTATGTTTGAACAAACCTTTGAGTGGAGGTGCATAATCTGCCCTCATAGCTTTTGTCATCTAATACAATGTAACTCTTCCAGTGCAGTTGACTTTCTGTGTCTGCTGTGTAAACCAGGTCACTGAAATTAAAAACGAATGTAATCATTTGATTTGGGGTGAGGTGAGGAAGGTGCTTAATTTGGATTATGCAAGTAACCTGGTTTATATGATATCACTATGAACAAATTCAGTCAGCAAATGTGGGTGTAAAGTAGATCAATATATGAAGATGGAAATCTGTAGTCAGCGAAGGGCTTAGGCTATCTCTGCCACTAGAGAAGCCACCACAAACATAAATCTGGTAAGGTAGTATTGTAACAAAAAAAAAAGTGTTATAGTGTTTATTTTAAAATAGTTTTCTTAATATTTTACTATTTAAAGGCTATATTTTTAAATAGAGTAATGCTTTTCCCCCAATATGAGTATTGTAACAAAAACAAGCACCATGTAGTGATGTACATGTTAATTTCTTGGAAAGAGTATTCCTAGTCAGGCACCAGGAAGGTAATTATTTGCACTACATTATTCAGTTTCTGTTTGGTGTACAATCATGAAAGTCCCTTTCTTTGTCTCCCTCTGCAGCTAAATATGACATTCCACTTGTTCATTGTGGCACTTGCTGGAGCTGGAGCAGCAGTCATTGCTATGGTAAGGTGCCCAATACTCCACTCCTCATCTGAATTGCTAACACATTCTGATTCTGACTGAGGATCAGCTGTTCCATTTCCATACTATCACTCAATGCTATTACTAAAATATGATTCAGTAATTTCATACTCTTTATTATTTTTTCTTTTTTTTAATATCTTGGTGATTTCCCTTTGAAGTAGAAGATTATTATTCATTTTTTTAATAAAAATACCCCTGTAAGTACATGCTAAGAATTTTTATTATTCTCTTACTGTGTTCAGACAAGTGTTTGAATTCACGTGTCTGCCTCATGACCATAGTATTATACTTTTATGATCTGTGATGCTATTTTAGGAGCAGAATATTTTTGTCAGTTCTGTGAATGTATGTGAATGTCTTGGTTTTTTTTTCTGTCAAGTCTAATTTTTGTACTTCTTTATAATGAAGATTACTTTAAATTTGATGGCATTTTGTCAATGAGAATGTTCTACTGACAAAAAAGTGTAATTTTCCCTGCTCTTCTGCCTTTTGTGTGCCGTGTCTGCTTAAACATAAAGATATTTTTAGACTTGTAATTCTGTACCACTGTAGCTTTGTATTATGCACACTGGAATGGAAAATGAAAAATAACTGTTACATGGTACTGTTGCATTCATGTTAGTGGTGGTGATTACTATATATTACTTACACTAGTAATTTTCTGGTGAATCCTAGGGCTGTGATTTTTTTGTTATCCTCAGAATTACATTTATAAAAAGGGACAGTCAGAGAATATTAATGAACTAGTGTTCTTGTCATATTATTGATTTTCTTGTTCGTTCTTCTTTTCCTTTTTTTTCAGTATTACATGACACCCTGCCAACAAAGCAAAGATAGCAAAATTAAAAATAGATGTTTTCAATATAATTTATGTTTTAAGACCACAAATAATAATTATATTAATAGAATACATTTCATATTAATAATTTAATTGTTTTTTCAAACTGATATTTGTCTCATTACAGCTGCTAAAATGATGACCACGTAGCTACTTTTGTAATATATCATTAGTGTCAAGAAAGTTTACCCAAGAGATCACTAGTTTTCAGTTGCATTATTGTTTTGAATTATACCAGTAATAATTATCAAATGGTATTTTGCTGAGGTAAAAATTCTGCATTTCAAAGAAGAGTTTTGAGTCAGAATAGCCACCAAAAGATATTCAGTGAAAAGGAACACATCATCAGTGAAAGGAAATTAAGTAGGTACATTGAGCCACATAGTTTAAATACATGATACTTTCAATGAAGTTTTAAAAAAAACCCTTCAAATCTCACCATATCAAAGATGCCATAGGTGTGTTACACGAAGCACAAATCCCCTAGGAAGTCACTTCGATGGTGCATATTTATTCACATATTTTTTAAATGTTAACCATACCCAAATGTGCTTTCTATTGGATTCTGTGACTGCACAGAATGGCCACAATAACGATGTTTCAACAGCATTATAAATTAATGTTCTAAGTGCTACTACGTTTTGTAGTGTAAATGTAAGTTTTATTTAATTTTTGAAACTGTGTTATATATATTTCAATTTTGTAATTGTATTTTTTGTGTTTAACCCATCATTATGATCTTATAACCTGGTGAAGGTTAGCACATTTCACTCTGATGGTGGTAATTCCTAAAGCCAGCATACCAGACCACATTTATAGATTGAGTACACTTGACACAGTAGCCCAAAGGCAAGGGACAGGACATGAAGGAAAATTCAGAATTTTGTGATTGGACCTGCAGATATTAACAGGTTCTTCTTTTAGAGAAGTTTGCTTTCCCAAGGAAAAAAGTAATTTAAAGGAGAAAAAATGAATTCAGTAGATGGAGGTATTGTATTAGCAGTGGGCTAGGGCAAGGAACAAAGTGTGCAGAAACCATTTAAGTCAGTGGAGAATGAAGGCCCTTCACTGTATGTGCTGTTGCAAGAATAATCACAAATATGAATTGACAATGTTTCTGTATATCCAGAACAGCAACAGTTCTCCATGTTTGTGAAATTCAACAAGACTTAACAGAAAAATGAGATTAAAATACCAATTCTTTACAAATAAAAAGGCTTCTGAATTTAATGCCCCCTTAAAACATTTTTTCCAAACAGTTACTTTAAACTAGAATAGTCCATCTGCCTAAAGTGGTAAGTGTATTGTATTTATGGCCAGCCATTAATATCAGTGCACCATCAATGAGTCTGCTGAATAAACAAGTTGGGAAAATCTTCTCTCTGAAATGACATTTTAAGTCATGACATCAATATACTCCACTACATCCTCACTTCTGGATTTGTAGACATTCGCAAATGCCAGATTATTTAATATCTGAAGATTTCTTTAACTCTTTAATTCCATACAATTCTATGAAATTCACCAAAGAACCAGCTTGTTCATAAATGTTAAGGCCATCTCTCCCCAGGATACTTCTCATGAAACTCTATCTTAAAAACATATTTAAAAAAAATAGGTAGTTTTTTATTGCAAATCCACCACAAAAATTGTTAATACTTGGAAAAAACATTTAGTCACAAGACACAACTTCTCCATATCTACTATTTAACCTCTCCTGGGCTCAGATTTGTATATGAATGTTAATATTTAGTCTGCAAAGAAGAATGCTGGTTTGGGGTTCCAATGTGTTCGGACTGATGTATAGAAAACCTCATATTTTGCAGTATATGTTAGAGAAAACTTTGTTCTATAGCAAAGGAAAATGTCAAATAGTTCGCTTTGAAAATTTATTATTCTTAGACATCAGGCCAAGATGAAAAAAACCCAAACCCCTGATAGAATTATTTATTTTGTGAATTTATTATTTTGTGAATGCTTTTTTTGATCTTGATCATGGAAAAATTAGCCAAGATTTTGAATCATATTTAATTTGTACTATGGATGATTCTGAAAAGTACTGTTCTTTCTTATGTCTGAATGGATAATAAATAGATACAGAAAAGATCAGTGCAGTAATATGTATTAGTTTTGCTGTTGTCAATGTTGTGTCTGATAGAAGACAGAACTTGTTTAAATGTAAAATCTACCATTCCAAAGAGTTCATTGTAAAGCTAGTATGCATCCTGCCTGTGATGTTTTCCCAAAATCGCTACAGAAAAACTTAATTATGAAATGCACCATTTCCCTTTTCAAAAAGTGAGCAGTACTCTTTTGCCTGGACTTACACAGAAATTATGTCCTGTAACATGGAGATGCAATCAATTCTCCTGAAATGGGAACAAGGGAAAAAAAGTGGTCTAGTCTCTCTCCCCAGTATAATTGTACTCTTCTGCATGATAGTAGATCATGATAGATAGATACATGAAAAGACAGAAAAAAAGTTATTCAGACTTGTGTCCTGTGGAGATAATGACATGTCCTGAATGGAAAAACAACACAAAACAAGAACTCTCCTATCCTAGCTGCAATTCTAGTTTGAGAAGGTTGAAACCTACCTTCACCTTATGAGAGAAATCTAAGGAGGAATGTTCCACAGGTATGGAAAGACCCTGCACTGTCTTGCACAAGTCTGTAATTGAAACATCCTGGGGCAGACTGTGGAAGCTGCCCAGATTCAATTTAAATAAGCCTTGATGGAGACCCCACTGGCTTCAGGCCATTCAGGTCATGGATTGTGAAATGCAATTAGACAGCCACTTAGAGATGTCCTCCTTAGTGTGGCAATGTTATCTAGAAATCTGGTGTTAAACAAAAAAACAAAGGTGGCAAGACTGTTCAATGTCATTATAAAACTTCAATATGTATTTGAGATTACATGAACTAAAGCAGTTGTTTCCAGGAAAATCTTCCTACTTACAGTGAATGTGAACTCCAAGAGTTTTCTACAGTTTTTCTAGAAGTTTGGTTCAGTAACTTTAAAGGAAGGTATGGGAAAAGAATGGGAGATTAATGAAGGTCAGACTGTGGCCAATGCACCTTTAAAATTGTTGGGGGTTTTTTTTGTGTTGTTTTTTTTGGTTGGTTGGTTGGTTGGTTTGTGGTTTTGTTTGTTTGTTTTTAATAAAAAAAAGAAAAATGCCAAGTGAAACTGCAAGACATTGGGTTTAAATTTCTATCTTACTGAGTCATTACCAAATATTTTGTGAGGATAAGAAATGTGCCTGCATCATCCCATTTTCATCACACATTCTTCAGTTGCAAGGTTTTCTGGCAGATGTGTTTTAAAAGGTCAGGAAGATGTGAGTACATCTTGCCCTCAGAGGACCAGCACTTGTGTTTCCATTTGATGCAAATTGTAATTGTCTGAGATGGCAGAACTATTAGAATTATTCACCTGCTGCTTTTGATTTTCCTCAAGAGTTTTACTATGGAGGAAATTTAAGGCATTTTATTCAGCACAGTGGGGATGCAGCATTAGGGCCTCTCATTTGATCTAGAAATGCCTGATCCAGAAGCTACTGATGGTGAAAGCTTTTGGAACAGCTGAGTTAGATGGAAGGTGTTTCTTTTTCCCGTGTGCTAAATTATGACCAGAAAGTGTCACAGAATGACACATTACATGCTGCCATATCCAACACTTGTACTATCATCACAGGCTGTGCTGCTAATACTGTAATATAGACATTAAGAAACTCCTAAAGATATGTGTAAATACTCTCTGTACTCTTTTTCCAGGAGGACAGATTCTCTGAACAATTTCTTTCCATTTTATGGGTCCTCAAGATAATTTGTATTTCTCAAATAAAGATTAACTTGGAGCTTGCCATAAAACATGGGGACAAATAAGATACTGAAAATATTTCATCTTTTGAAGGGCTTCAGAATGCTTTCCTTGATCTTAATTATCCAGATTAACAAATGCACTTTTGCCTGCACTAATTAGCAGAAATTGCCAACAAACATTTGTGAAAAAAGACAACATTGGCATTTCCAAAAGAAAAAGAACCTATTAAAATGGATCATTCATTTACTATGAATCTAAGATGCTCATTTCTACAATAGTACATGAACAGGAGCTGAATTAATTGAATCCCACCATAATTTCTTGATTTCTTAGGGAGAGCCAGAATCTTTTGGGTTTCAGGAAATTAGCTGCTGTCTCTGAGTCAGTTGATTAACGTAAATTTAAGATATTACCTCATCAGTGCCTGAAAGCCTGTTAGGGAAGGAATAACTGTCCAGAGGCTCCTAGCATAAACCAGTTGAATATCATTATTGAACATTTTTATTTTCTAGAGGAAAACTGAGTCAACAGTGCATCCAATTTTTTTGTAGCTATGTTTTGTCACATTTTGCCTACCTATATTTATTTTTCAATTACTGACACTTTTTTCACAAATTAGCTGGTTAAATAAATAGCTAGAGTTATATTTGAAAGAAGTTAGTCTTGGCTAAATGGAAAGACAATGCTAACTTTAACAAAAAACAAAAAGCAAAACTTTCTGTAATCATATTAGGTATGTAACCATAAGACCACAGATGTGTCTACAGCATCTCTCTATTTTAAGAATTATTTTAACAAATAGTGATTCAATGGGGAAAAGTCTCCAATAAATAACCAGAAGGCATTTTCATATGTAGATTTACATACTAGCTGTAAAAGTAATGCAGAAATGATTTCTCAATTTTTCAGTTTTTAAAATTTTTTACAAGCCTTGCTGCCAATTACTAGTCACCGTAACAGTGACAGCTGCGAGATGAGTAATCTGAGGATTAATGAAGTTCAAGTTTGAATTTGCCATCATGATGCTATACTTTTTTAACTTAAGAACGCCTTGTTCCAGCTGATGAGAACGCAATCTCTGGTTTATAGCTTTCAAGTTTAAACATGCTTTATTTTGACTACCTCTTTTGGTTCCTAACTCTGTGTTACCTCTCTTACAGGTCCATTATCTCATGGTCTTGTCTGCCAACTGGGCCTATGTGAAAGATGCTTGCAGAATGCAAAAATATGAGGATATTAAATCAAAGGAGGAACAAGAGCTTCATGATATTCATTCTACTCGCTCTAAAGAGAGGCTCAATGCTTACACATAAGAGAAACCTTGTTTTACTTCCTAACATGTGAATGCTTTGTTGTTTAACTAAAGGCCATCCAACCATTTTAAAAACAATTGAAAGTGCTTCTCACAAAAGATAGTTTGGGTGACTTACATATCACCTACATACAATTCTTGGTTGTCTAGCACTTGGTTTCTTAATTAGTTCTTACTTTGTGTGACCATTCTCTACCACAGAGCTCCTAAATAGCCTTTCCTGAATCCTTTTAAGCTAATTAGTTCTGATAGATCAAGGATACTAAACTGTTGTCAAATACAACTATGTGTTTGATTTTTTTAATCACTTTGTATGTGTTATGCATAACACCTTTTGCATTGTTTCTTATATGTTTTTGGAAAAAAAGTAGCTTTTTATACTTTTTAGTTTTGAGTTAAGTAACTACTTTAACTACAGGTATACTTCAAAGGGACCATTGTACATGGTGTACAATATATAAAGAAAACATTCTGATGACTTTCCTTTATACTTGGAAAACCTGCCAGATGGACCTTGATCAACTTGACTGAAGGTCCTAAGAACGTTTTAAACACTCAAAGGTGCAATTTCTAAATTTGTAATAGTGGGTAAAAAAAATGAAAAAAAAAGTGAAAAAAGGAAAAAAAAAGAAAAAAAAAGAAAAAAGTGCTTCTTATCTTTGTTAACATTGTATTATTATTGATGTTTTTAAAGAATATTCTCTCGTTCCAAGTTTCATGGGTGATAATTCCTGTTTGTATTGTGAGCATGCAGTCCGTGGTGCTAACAATGCATGGCCACTTGCCTTTTGGAGGAATTCAATACCACGGCTACCTGTTAAAGAGTTATGGTATATAGACAACTGTTAATTAAGTGATATAGTTATTCATAGTTTTTTACAGAATGATCTCTCTTTAATTCAATGCTGGTTATGCTAAATTGGAGCTGTTCACGTGATGATGTAAGAAATTACTGCTTGGCTACATTTATGACAGTAATATATCAAAAATACAGTGACCATAGGAGTCAGATGTCTTTTTACCTGCTTTAAAAATTTAAATGGATTGCACCTGTCTGAACTGTCAAAGATACATTAAAGGAGACTTCCGTAAATGTTATAGCTTGGCTTCTAGCTTTCCTACACATAATGGTTTACCTGTATCATGTTGAAGTAAGGTGAAAGACCACTACAGAGCTTATTATTTGAAAGTGTAGCAATATATTTGAACCTTTATTTTGATAGGAAAATGTTATCAGAAAGATAGGTCATCTTAATTTGAAAGAATTACCTGTATCAAAAACAGAACAAAAAACCCTACTTAAGAACAGTCAGTATTATTGGACCAAATTTGGTGGATTTTTTTTTTTTTTAATTTTGCCTATTTCTAATGCTACAAGAATGCTGTAAAGTGTCTTTTAAAGTGATGTAGCCTGACAAGATATTTTTGTCAGTGTTAAAATCTTAGGTAGTTTTGTGCACTTATTGGACCATTGTGAATTCTCTCTCAGTGTAAGTGCATTTCTAATAAAACTTATTGAGTAAAACTCTTCTTTGTACTATTACTAGTCATGCATCATCAGTAATTTTTAAGAATTCTTGTAGTAAGTAGAGGGTAATACTATAGTTACTTGTGGCATGATAATGCATTAAGTAGTATTAGTTGGTTGAGCTTTTTTTTTTCTTCTTTTTTTTTTACTTTTGATTGTTTTGGGGTTTTTTTGGTTGTGTTTTTGATTTGGGGTTTTGGTTTTGGTTTGTTTTTTTTTTACACTTAGGCTGTCCTACGGGGTCAACAGTTTTCTGATAATGTGCAGTACCGGTATTACAGTTCTGCAAAAAGTATTAGGAACCTCTTTTTGGATTCTATATTGTAGTGTTTCAGTTTTGTGTCTTAAAATGTTTGTGCTGATTTTTAAAACTATGTCTTTTAAACTCATGTAATGATGTTAATGCTTTTGGCTCTTCTCTGGTATTAGAGTTTGTATTTTCACAAAGAATGCTTTGTAGCAGGCATTACAATTAATCTGTTTTGTACATAAATGTGCCAACAGCTTGATGGTGGCGTTTTTGAAATGTAGAACAAAGTGCTTGCAAAAATGTAATAAACACACTTGTGTACTTTGTGTTCTTGTTAATTCTTTGTGTAGTTTTTCTTTGCCTATACTGAACAAATCATTGTAACTGGAAATGGAAGCAGCTTGTTCCTTCTATTAACCTTGCTATTGAGCAGATTGCTTCAAATATGTCTCTTAATCAGCATTTAGTGTCAGAAATTATATATCCTAAGAATATTTTCTAAGAGCAGAATTTCACGGTCTCGGACAAGCCAGGTAGCATGAGCCATACTTATATTTTTAACATATCAGTCAAAAGAACAACTGGGAACAAGATTACTGCAGTGCCATTTGGAACAGCTTATCAGAAGCTGATCTGACGTTGATTTGAATGTTGCTGAGGATACTGACTCCAGGATGTTACAGTAGCTAATACTACAAAACCTTGGTAACAATGCTACATTACTTATGTGCATGTAAAGGAATTTAAATGGTTAAGAGAAACCTATAGCTGTGCCAACTAACATGATATCTCTAAGGAAAAGTATTTAAAATACAGTTCCACAATGTGTTTATTCTTGGTAAACTAGGTAAACTAGCTGTTATGTAGCTCTTTGTGTGCTCTCGATGAGAACATGTGCCATAATAGCAAACAATTTTTCAGGAGCAGCACAGGCCGAGGGAGGAGATGCGCTTCCCATAACATAGCACATCAGTCATAACTGATTCATTTCAAAGTCTGTGCATATTTGGTTTATTCCAGACTCTTCTCTGTTGACATCCTAAGCTGATTTTTCCTGAGGTAGGCTGCATGGATCTTGATTTCTGTAGACTCTTCTGTGCTTAGTCTAAACCTCTGGATATTGTGCTTTTCAGAAACAAGAACACCCATTGTAGATCAATCTGTTTGGTGCAGGTTTTTCCTGCACAAAAGGGTGCAGTTAGATGAAAATTTCAGTTTAGGAAGTTTCCAGCCCTAGATACTCAGTTCTACATTTTCTTCACAGTTTACTATGCCCCATCAATAGTGCTCATAACATGTTACAAAACAGATCCAAAAAATTATTTCAGGTAGAAATCCTTCCCACTCATTTTCCACCATTCGCATCACCTGCTTTTTTGGGTTTTTTTTTGCAAAAGCTTATTTTCTCCCTCAGCAGGATCATATCAGCATTTCTGCTTCCAGCACAGGCACATAAAACATTCAATCAGCATGATTCAGGCAATAGAGCAGTGCAGTGCAAATGTGGGGCTGAGTGTTTACACCGGGGGAGAGAGAAAAGAAATTTTTAAGCCAGCCTTATTCTTGAAGCCAATGTAACATATAGTTACATGATACAGTTAAAAGAACGAGGCACTGAAATTATTTGTTAATTTAATATGTCTAAATAGTTAATGATACTGTCGTTTTTTGTAACAGGAACTAAAGTAAAAGGATTTAAACTATAACTGGAAATATAGCTATAAATTATTTTTAATAATATAATAAAAATAATCTTAATTATAGTGTTGTTATTTAAATTTTATTATGTTTGCATTGATCATAAGGATTTGTTGAACATTACCATAGTTACAATTCACCTTCACTTGGAGTAGTAGATTTTAAGACAGAATATTCCTGTACTGTGCTTCTATAATAATCAAAAGTTTATAGAGTCTTTTTCATCATCAAGATCCAATGCATTTTTTCAATTATTCAATTCTGAGTTACCACAAGTATTAATGTAGCTAGTTTTCTGAAGAATACAGCTCAATTTGTTAAACATAGAAGAGTGGACTATAATACATTTCATTCCAGGAGGAAAGGAGGTGTTTATACAAGCTCTCTCTTTAAAAAAGCAACATTTTATTTTCATTGAGTTGCACAGAAATCCCACATATATATATATATTGTTAAGCAGCAAGACAATTTATGTTTCTAGGTGATATCACATTTCAGTACTCCATTTTAGAGGCTATTATCAATTAAAAAGAACAAGTTCAAAGCACTTAGTATATGTAACAGTTCTTTCTGTCCCACATGAATTCTTTTAACTCATATTTATAAAAGGGAGGAACTCCAGCAGTTTCTGAATTTTGAGTTTTCAACTGTAGTTTCTTGTTCTTTCAGGTATCTGCAGAGGATCCCAACACATCAGAGGGTTACTTCTGTGTTTAATAGTTATTAGCAATGACAGTGACAAGTGATTCTACTGGCACAGCAAGAGAGTGGTGACTAGCAGAGCAGTGGAGCTTCTCTGGTTTGCAGTAGTCTAAACACATTCCCATCTATTTGCAAGGAGAAATTTACCCTGTGACAAGGGTTCTGCCCACATTGTACAAACCACTGGGGACTCTTTCCCTGTGTCAGTTGGAGTCTAGTCAGATAAATGTGAGTCCCAGCGAAGATCATTTTAGTTGGTCTTTGAATTGGCATTGCTGAACTTCTCATGGCTGAAAGCAGGTGTATCTCCTTTAGGAGTTATTAAAAAAACCAAACAAACAAACAAACAAACAAGAGACTTGCACAAATATCCTATGGTTCTGCATGTTGAATTACTCAAGTCAGAAATGCTGCGTAAGCCAGAAAAGTGATGAGAAGAGCTAGGTTTTCCAAAGGGTCTAAGTATTTTTCTCCTCAGTTGTCCAGGAAAAGGATATATATGCATGTATCACTTTCCTGTGGTTAATGAAGAAGGTCTTTGAGACTGTAAGTCCCGCATTTTTTTAAACAGCTTTATTCACATGTATTTCTTCTTAAGGATAAATATTAATTTAAAAACAAATCTCACTGGGAAACAAATTTATCCTTGACAAATTAATGTTCCTGTTAAACATGCAAATTAATTCCTGGAATTTTATAATTTAGCTAGTTTAGCTTGGATATACAATCACACCCTCACAACTTTGTTATAATATTTTTTGGAATAATAAACTAAATCACATGGTTAGACACAGAGGAAAATTGTCAGGTTCATCAGCTGGCTGGTTTGAACTGACTAAGCAGATGTAAACCTTTCCCAGAAGGCAGTGTTGAAAGCCTCATTTGATGCAATATTCTGAAATATTAAACAATGTGTTAGGCAGGAATACCTCAGTAAGGTGTTTAATTCATATTTGAATTCTCCTTTCATTATTTGCTTCTTCCCTGTGACATGCTGTTCCTTGTGCCATGATTTGAATTGAAACTGAAGCAACATAAAACTTCTGCTACTGAGAAGGGGAGATCTCACTAATGCCACTGCTTGGTGATGTACCATGTGCTTGGAAAGAGGGATGAGGACAATGAAAAAGCAAGGCAGGGAAAAAGAAATGTAAGATTTTCGTTTCCTAGTAAGTCCTAGCTGTAAGCTAATAAGCTGGGCTCAAAACCTGTGCCTCAATTAAAGCATTTTATACAGATATGCCTCACAGGACTAAGGCTTAAGGAGTAGTGAGAGTTTTTGACAAGGTATAAAGGGCAAATACTGCTTGGAGCATACTGATTTTGGACAGTCCAAAACCATGTTTTTCCTTAAAGGAGCAGATGGCCAAGGGAAACTTGTAGCTGCAAGTCACCTTTAATTGTCACAGCAGGACCAAGTCACTGGTCATCTGGCCATGTGTTCTCAGGATCTCTTCCCAGCATGAGTAACATGATGGCAGAGCAGAATGTGTCACATATACAGCTGCATGGAACAATAGGGTAGAGTTCATGTCATTTAAAGCAGCTTATGGAATGATGTGGAAGAGGACTACCACTGCAGACATAATCCTGGCCCCACTGTAGCAAGGTTGTTATTCACTAACAGAAGGGAACAAAGTCAGGATTTGAGGTTGAACAGTCTGGAAAGTCTGGTGTTTGTATATGAGACATGTTAGGGGGCTTTGTAATGTAGTAGTTAAACACTTGCATTTTTCATCTCTTATAATATACACGTATCAAATACGTAGTCTGATAAAATACATACTTTTTAATAAACCTCTCTGTTACAGTAATATTAATCCCATCCTTAAAGGAAAAGAGCAAATTCAATGATTAGGTGAAATTTTTTTCACACAAGAATTGGCATGAATTTTACTCTATCATATTCATCACATACCTGTAAGATCATTTAGAAATAATAGCAGCTTTGACTTCTCTTTATGAGCCTTCAGTATGTTATTCCTTTTTCCCTACAGCTCTTCCAAACATACAGACAGAAATGTTAAGCACAAAAGTACTTAGGGTGGCATTTAACATGTGCGAGTACATGGATGAGCAGATATTTTTCCCTGTCTTTCTTTAACAAGCTCAGTACTGTTCTTTCTCTCACTGTACAGCCTCCAGAGTGTATCCACAGGTGCTGTGCCTTCACATTCACTTTTTCCTTGCATTTTCCTAGCGTCTCCTGCATCCACATATCACTGCCCCTGGGCAAACCCCTGGTGGGCCTGGCTTCCACTTTCATCTCTGCAAGTCTGCTCTGCTCCAGCTGCAAGGAGCTGAGAATGGCATTAGTTAATTAATTAATCTCACCTGACTTGGATCAAACATGATGTTGTACCCAGCTAAGTCCATGGTTATTCACCCCATCAGGAGGGGTGTTCATCTGGGGTAAAGCAACTGATAATAAGAAAACCAAATCCACTAAGTTCACAAAGAAAATATTGAAAATAATAATGTGATATACTTACAATGATATATTTACGTGATATACTTGAATGAACTATAGGAGGGGCTAATAATTTGTCTCAAGGAAAAAAGTTTATTAAGAGGTTGAAAGACTGTCCTTATTTGAAGTACAAGACTAACTAACAGTACTCAGAAATGGCATGTATTTTAATATTTTGGTAATTATTGTATAATGTGAATTTTTTGTGTTTTGACAACAAATACACAGATTCATATATTCATTTGTGTTTAATTTTATTAAAATACGATCAAAGACCATGTGCATTAAAGGATCTATTGAACTGTGAAAGTTGTCTCCTCTTACCAAAGGTTTCCCTGTGTGCCATGAGGAGCGGTAAGAGTTTGTTATCTGCATTAATCTATTTAACTGGATTAAATTCTTGAGAACAAAATCCACTCAGTTCCTGGACTAGTATATGGGCCAGATCTGTTGAACATGTATTTATGAATAGACATGCAGACAATTTGACTATGTTCCAGAATATTATAGTTGAACTCTGTGTCACAGGTATTGCCAGGAGACTAACTAAGAAGACTTCATAATTTGCATCTGTTTCTAGGGTCATAGTCCTTCTAACAGTTCAATTGTTTTGTTTTATCCATCTAGAAAAAAAAAAATAGAAGAAAAAATTATAGAGAGCCTTCTGGGTGAAAAACAATCTGTGTTCCATTCAACATTGTTTTGGCTACTGCTTGTGAGTTTTTGGTTTGATGCTAGGCAGAGGCAACAAATGCATAATCTAGTGCTACATTTCATTATGATAAATGTTGCAGAGATTATTATTTTCTTTTCCATTCTGAAACACAAGTCATGATCAACAGACTATATGGCCTTGAAAAGCTGGTGTTAAAATTCTGATTTACCTGCAGAAAGTCACCCTTACTTGTTCAATGTTTTTATTTTGGAACCTGTGGTCCTGACTTCATATACTTACAGGTGACTTAATTTTTTCTGTGTTGTAAGTAGAGAGACTTTCTCAGTAGCATTCAATTTGTTTGATGTTGAGCTTTTTGGTAATTTTAAAACCCTTTTTTATAATTTTAAATAATTTTTCTGTATTAATTTTTGAAAATGCAATAATTCCAGCTCTATTTCTTTATAGGAATTTGTTCAGACTGAGAAATATAACTAAACTAATTTAATGTACTTATCCTTTCTTTTTGAAGCATTAGAAAATTCAAAACATTTCTGAAGACTCAAAGTGAGACTTTCTTCTACCTAAATAATTAAATTCACAAAAAAATCCCCAAGCTGGAATCAAGTAAAAGTGCTGTGGCAACACTGAAATTGGGTATTAAACATATTTTTTTGTCCTAAATTACAGGTCTGCATTTGCTACAAATAGCAGAAATCTTCCTTTGAAATTCAGGTAGTTTGTTTCTTGATGACCAGACCCATAACACCTCTTTGATGTAAATTATATAAATATCAGTGAAAACCCTAACAGAAGTGAAAATATTATGGATCTTCTTTCCTGGCTGTATGACAGAACTGAGTGTTCTATTAATAGACTCAATTGTAGATAAACTGAAAGCAGGATGATCTTCTTGCCTATTCCTCATTAAATTTAAGTATTTTGCATATTAAAAAACCCCACAAAACAGAACACAAGGAGATTATACATGTAGTTATTGTTTTGTAGCTTTTAATGACAATGAGGAAAATGACTGAAGGGGAAGACAGTGGTAAATCTTTCACTGAAATTTGTAGACTATTGACATCTGGTGGTAAAACTGCTTAAGTCAAAGGATGTGGCTAATTAGTCTGAGAGTATGATTTTAAATAATCATTTTCAGAATCTGTTTCTTTTCTACTTCTGTATATTTAAAAATTATTTTGTAACATGACTTAAAAACATCCAAACACACTGTCACTATATATAAATACATATATGTATATATACATAAGTAGATTCATCCCTTAACTATGAGTCACAACTGGTAATTAAAGAATTTCAGTGGGGAACCTAACTTCTTGACATTGCTTATTATTCTAAAAGGATTTTTAATCTTTAGCAGGTTTTTCCACCTACTGTAGAAATGGCATTTGTACATCATTATCATTGCAAGATAGTACTCTGAATCACCACACATACACTGCCTGCCACCTCCCAAAAATAACACTTATTTGTATCATACAGTGATTTTTGTTTGCATATTACAGGTACAATTTATAAAAATGCTTTTTATGATGCTGACTCACCTGGTGGGAAAACAGGGATGTTAGCCTTTTAGAAACACTTTGTCACTTTCTAGAATAAACATTTAATTAAACTAATGACTGTTAGTAGCGGCAGCTTCAGATACATCTAAACCTTCTTTGGCATTAAAGCAACAAGAACAGTTCCTCTGGAACTGAGCTGTGCTTGGTTCAAAAGCCATGGGATTGTGGAGTAACTCAACTTGGTAATGACTGTGGTCAGTGGCGTTACCTCCACAGACATTGGAGTTGCCTTGGTATATACCTTGCCAAGCAATTGTCCAAAAATAAGTTGTGTTACCTCCAGAGCCTAATACGTGGAGGGGGATAGACCAGATGATGCTTTATGGCCATTTTAGATGCCTCAGAGTATCTTTCCTAGTCTTCAGCTGCTTCTCCAGAAGGGGTGTCAAACATGACATCTTGCACCTGTTGGCCCTGTGAAGGGTACCCAACACCCTGAAATATGCAAAATGACACCAAGTTACTATGCTTAGGTAAGTGAGTCTTACTTCTCTTAATCTTCAGTGTTTTGACTGGGTTTTCTCAGCATAGCAAAGTCTGTAGAGCCAGCCCTGTGCTGCTGTCCCTGGCTCAGCTCTCCAGACAACACAGGCAAACCCATCTGTGGCTCTTCCAGCTCTCCCAGAATCACAGCTGGAGGAACATGTACATGCATCACATGTGTAACCTTTCTCTTGTTATAGCATTTCCTCTTAACAGATAATTAAAATATAGATCTGATTTAATAAGCAAAATAGGTAGGATTACAGCTTAGGGCAGAGAAGAACCTTACCCCTTCACATTCTGATGCCTTTCTAAAGCAGACTTTCTTGATGACTGAAATGGAGAAAATTTTTTAAAATACATTAATTCAGCTGTGGTGTGGTTTGGTTTTCTATGGTATTTTCCCCAAGTGTAGGGAATCTTGTCAGGAATTAATTGATTATGAAAACACTATTTTAGCAAGGGAAGCAAAGCCTTATATATATATATATATATAAAAATTATCTGAATGCCTTACCAAACATATCATTTTCTTAGTTCTTTCTTAATTCAGTTTAACAATGCATAGTCCCTTTCCATGAAGAACTTCCAGGCTGGAACAAAAATAATGTTCTTGCTATTTTTATATATATATATATATATATATTTAAGTATGGCAGATGTGCCTTAGCTACTGCTTAATTTTAGGAGATGCTTAATTTTAGGAGATACTTAAGTTTACTTGCATATAAACCTTGCCTGGAGGACAATAGCTGGCATAATTACATGTTGTTTTCTTGATTGATTGAAACAATTACTAAGATTAATTGGAGACCTTTCTCAGAAAAACTTCTTTTATCTCCCCAAAGAAGCATAAAGAACGTCCTTGTTGGTCATAAATATGTATTTATCATTTCTGGAGCACACTGTGTTAAGACTTTCCAGATATCCAGACTAATTTTATTTGAATTTAGGTAATTGTACTTTTGTCTTTAATGAAGCATTCTATGAAACACTTTAGCTAAGCCCTTGCTTTTCTATGAGTTTTAGAATTGTTGGTTCAAAGAGCAATGTTTTCGCCTAAGTATTTTTTTTGCTTCATTGGTTTTTTTTAAGATTCCTAAGAAGAAGAGATGTAGTGCACATGATTTATTAACATCCTGAAAACTGGTCAGTAACTGTTATCACAATTTTGATTCACTCTAGATTTCATGAAAAAAATGTCAGTTACCTCTTACCAGAGATGCTTTGACTGACATTGAAAATTACTGTCTTTTACTGTAAAATCTTTGTAAATTTAGCATCAATGAAACTTCAGAATCTGACATTTTGACCACTCTTATGATTTTATTTTCCAGCTAGAATTAATATGGTGATACAAACTCTTTCTGTACCAAATGTAAAGGTCTAACANCTGAATGCCTTACCAAACATATCATTTTCTTAGTTCTTTCTTAATTCAGTTTAACAATGCATAGTCCCTTTCCATGAAGAACTTCCAGGCTGGAACAAAAATAATGTTCTTGCTATTTTTATATATATATATATATATATATTTAAGTATGGCAGATGTGCCTTAGCTACTGCTTAATTTTAGGAGATGCTTAATTTTAGGAGATACTTAAGTTTACTTGCATATAAACCTTGCCTGGAGGACAATAGCTGGCATAATTACATGTTGTTTTCTTGATTGATTGAAACAATTACTAAGATTAATTGGAGACCTTTCTCAGAAAAACTTCTTTTATCTCCCCAAAGAAGCATAAAGAACGTCCTTGTTGGTCATAAATATGTATTTATCATTTCTGGAGCACACTGTGTTAAGACTTTCCAGATATCCAGACTAATTTTATTTGAATTTAGGTAATTGTACTTTTGTCTTTAATGAAGCATTCTATGAAACACTTTAGCTAAGCCCTTGCTTTTCTATGAGTTTTAGAATTGTTGGTTCAAAGAGCAATGTTTTCGCCTAAGTATTTTTTTTGCTTCATTGGTTTTTTTTAAGATTCCTAAGAAGAAGAGATGTAGTGCACATGATTTATTAACATCCTGAAAACTGGTCAGTAACTGTTATCACAATTTTGATTCACTCTAGATTTCATGAAAAAAATGTCAGTTACCTCTTACCAGAGATGCTTTGACTGACATTGAAAATTACTGTCTTTTACTGTAAAATCTTTGTAAATTTAGCATCAATGAAACTTCAGAATCTGACATTTTGACCACTCTTATGATTTTATTTTCCAGCTAGAATTAATATGGTGGTACAAACTCTTTCTGTACCAAATGTAAAGGTCTAACAGGTATGCTAGAGTATCAGCGCATAAGGCTCTACATGCAGTCAGGTGGTTGAGTTGAATTTATAATCCTATCTAGATGTGAGGAGATCTTACACAGTTTTCTTGCATACAAACATATGAATTCAGGTTTTCAAGCATGCTGATACTTCCAAAATTTCTGAAACTAGGAGTGTTATTCAAGAAGTAAACACATTACCAAAATGTACAGAATTCCAGGACTAATAAGGGGATGCTATAAGTACTTTAGGTGGGTCTTTTGTGGTAAAATAATTTAGCTCAAAAAATACAGCCTTATGAACTCAAGCTAGTTTAATTTGAATCCAAATCTAATAATCAAGAAGACTTGGGCACAAGTCTCCTCTGTTCTTGCATCTGGGATTTGATAAAAAGCAAGATATTATCCCATGGCTGAGTTGTATCTGTTTGGATGTCAGAGCTAGGTCTGCTGTTTTCTTCCTTCTTTACAAAAATCCTGAACTTACTGAAATACCTGGAGCTGTTTTATCTCTTGGAGGTCCTATTCTACCTTACTGCAGTCTCAGACAGATATTCATCTAGCAGATACCATGGAGCTATATTTTTAAGGTATTCAAATGAAGCCTTAAGGCTGGAGGTGAAATGAAAGTACGCTATGAAATAAACAGAACTCAAGAGAAATGTCATAACAAAATTTCCAAGCACACAGCACAGGAAAGTGTCGCAGCCCGCGGGAGTGGAAAGGGCAGGTCCACTCCGGGGTAGAGCCCAGGAGGTACCGCGGCTGCTTGTGGGCTGCGGCAAGGGGCACCAGACCCGAGGAGGCTGTGGCACAAGGCGAGGCGGCAGCGCGAAGAGGAAGGCACACAGCACAGCCAGGGGTCCGGTGGGAGTGAACCTTTATTACGTAGAGACAACCCCCTATATAGGGTCTGCCTCAGAACTTTCCAGAACTGGGGTGGAGTGAGGGCAAATATGGAAAGGGTAGGTGGGTTCAGGGCATATATGGTAAGGGTAGGTGGGATCGAGGTCCAAACTTGGAAGGAGAGAGGAGGGGAGAAAGGTGGGGTCTGTAACCAGGGCAACCAGGGGTAGAGCAGTTGTAAGGGAACAAAACATGTCCAGGCAAGTGGTAACTGTCCAAAGTCCATGAGGACCCAGGCCTCAGAGAGAACTTTCTAGTGCACGCTGGAATTCCTCGTGGAACTGAGCTTCTCTGTCTCCCCAAGGATCCTCCGCAGGAAAGAGTAGTAAACTACAAAGAAACAAGGGCTACAAGTGGAAAGGGAGAGACAAAAGAGACAAAAGGCCCTATGGTTTCTCTGTAGAGGTTTGACATACCTCTGCTGAGGTATGACCATTTAAAGCAGAGCAGGAGGATTGCAAAACTTTGGTTTGTGCAGTTCAGGAAGAAAAAAAATGGTTGGAGAGAGATAACCGGTGAATTTGAGATGAGAAGGGATCCTCACTGCATTCCTGAACCCTAGACTTCCTTCTCAACTTACTGAAACATTGGTTTCTTCACAAACCTTTCCTCTTAAAAGTAATTCAGAACTGGCTGTACACTCAGTTACCCTCTAAGCCCAGAATAAGGCACCAGAATATATGACTACACAAATTCAAAGACAGAATATCTGTAGTCAAATTTCTATCTCCAGTGGGAACATTAGCAGGCTTTAAAAGCACATTGGCTGTCAAAGACGGACTTTGCTGTTGTTCTTCCCTCTCATTCCCTAAATGCGTGAAATATCTTCCTGCATGCCTCTCATTGTTACTCCTGCAGTCTCTGTAGTCTGGAAAGTGTCCTGGAACTTGGCTTCTGATTCTAAACACGGGAAAAGGAACTGTTAGCATATTGAATCCAAACATATGTATAATATACATACCAGATAATTTTATTTTGTGCACTACATTTTCCACACATCAGTACTTGTGCTGATGGTGACAGTGTCTCTCCTTAACTGCCACACAACCACCTGTGCTACACATAATGCTGTTAAACATTTTGGTAGTTTGTGTATACCTGTCTCAGGGCCAATGTTGAGAGAGGGGAGGAAACTGTTCCAATGAACTAGTGCAGGCAATGGAATGGATGGACATGGAAAGCAGTTGATGGGAAAATGAACAAACAGTTATCGTTAGTAAGGTAAAGAGGATGTGATAAGAAAATAAGTAACAAAAAAAAAATAATTGTGACTAGGTATAGCAAAGGGCCTTAAGGGAGTGGGAGCAAAACAAAACATGATACAATATGTCAGGGAGCCCTGAGAGTAGGTGGAAGCAGAGCAGGGATGGGCCATGCCCAAAGCATGATGGGGTGCCCAAACCAGACAGCATGGGAAACTCGCTGAAGCAGGGAGATAATTTCCAATGTGACATGAGACTAGAGCACAGATCTGAATGCTCACATGAAAGCATATGAAAGCATACGAGAAAAACAGCACTCACAAATAGATATTGTGATGAGGGATATAAATCCATTTAGCAGTATTGTGAGACCCTGGACATAAGTCCAGAGAGAAAATAGTTGTGCACAACTTACAAACTCAGTGGGACCTTGAAATAATAATAATAAAATTAAAAATGCAGCTGTCAAGAGATATTTATATAAAATGCCTCTTGGCAGTCAGACATCTGAAAACACCTATAATAAGGCTGAAATACAGAGCAAAAAGAAAGAAGAATTATATTGCTCTGTAAGTCTGTGACTTTGCAGTGACTCAGTCATTGACTGAGGAAGAAGATTCCATGTGGCCAGAGAGCAGAATGAAATAAAAGTATTTCTTTTTGAATTTATTTGTGACATCAGATTTATAGCAACTAGCAAAAAGATTTCAAACATCTGATGGGACTTCTCTGCCATGGTTTTCAAAAGTTATGTAGAGTATTACAAATGTATACAGTATATAATTGTAGGAGATAAAACAATAATTCCCAAAGGTAATTTCTTTCAATAAAGATATAAATGTACTGATGTACTTTATACTGCTATTTGCTCTGTGTTCTGTAGTTTGTTTTTCTAATCCATGACTTTGGAAATGGAAAATGTCTTATCGTATTGTGACTGAATCTTCACATATCCAAAAACTATTAATTTACCTCTGAACACCAAAAAGGGCTTTCTAGCTTATGTGATTAGGCTGGTACCACTTGCTTGTAATTTTTTGTTTGGTTTGTTTTCTTTTTTTGTTTGTTTTAGAATTAGGATGATAACAATAGGAATTATAAAAGATAAATGTAACTAAACCAAGGAAATTAAGTATAGTGCAAATATTTGCTTTTAGATTCAGAAGGTGTTATGCTTTCATATTTCTAGCATGACATATCCTTCAAGGAAAATGAATTTGTCTACACTGCTGTCCAACTGGGAGGAGATCAATGGCTTATCCAGCTTTCAGCCAGGACTAATGGAGATGAAGCCTCCTAGATCCATCTTAGAAGCCTCTCTGATATGAGCTGAAGGAGGAGGCAACATCAATACTTTGCTTCTGTTCATTTTGTTATGTAATCATCCCAGTTGTCCTTATCAGCGTCTGTTTTGTTCATTTGTTTTGCATGATAGGAATTCTCTATTGTATTACTTGTCTAAGGAGCATTTCTTTAAAAGGCTGGGGGGACGTGGTGGCTGTCTCTGACTCCTGAGAGGTGGTGAAGTCCATACAACATTTCATGTTGGCTGGGATTATCTCCTAGTTTCCTTTTGTATGCTGCATCTTCATTGCTATACAGTTTTTCAACTCTCAGGATGCATTTTTTATCCTGTGTTTGTCTAGCAACAAGCAGAAAAATATTCTGGCCTGAGGATGCCAGGTGATACAAGCATAACAAATGAAAGCTATGAACGATTGCCTACTGCCTTGCCACTGTTTCTGGTCTATTCTGATAAGGGTCTGTTCAGATAAGCTGGAGAATACTAAAATCAGCAGAGGGAAGTGATAGCTAGAAATTAGTTAAATTCAGAAGTATTGTTGTTTTAGTAATGTGTAAATTGAATAGTTTAAAATTTAAAAACTACAAAAAAAAAAAAACAAAAAAAAAAGAGAGAAGGTCCTAAAAAAATTACTTCTGCATAGTGTGAACGTGTCCTTCCATATTTTTATTGCATTTTGTTTCAGGATATTTGAACTTGAAGTATTTTCTTTGGTCATCAAATTATTTTGCTTCTCCTCATATGAATGAAAATTGAAGCCTTCGGTATATCCTTGCAGATTTGGCTGTTAGAGCTGGTTGGCCCATAATGTTGATGTTCACACTGCTCTTGGAACATTTGGGAGCTTAGCTGAGGAGACTAGTCAGGCTTAAGTTACCCCTTCCCAAACATCCTAAATTAAGGAAAGTATTTAGTGTCAGGATTTTTAAAATCAATTTGAAATGAAACATGTCAGGTAGCTTCGGGATAAGTAGAACTAAACCAAACCAAATTATTTGATTACAGTTTCAATCAAAAAGATTTTGGAAACACTTTCCCAAACAGCAGTTTGGATTGGAGGAAATTATTTTTGTAAGAGGAGCTGCTCCTTTAGAAAATAACTGTTCCCCTACGGTATCCGTGCTTTGTAAACTGCGGTGTTTTGGGTTTTTTTTCCTAAAGACTAAATCCAGATCCCTTGCTGCCACCTGCTGTTGTCACACAGAGTGGCTGCAATGGTTACCCATAGGATTGTATTAGTTTTGTAAAATTGTACTTTCTAAACAATGAGAAAATATTTAGTATCTGATGCAGTTTCCAGGCAAGTATGTGAGTTTTTTGGGAGATTGGAAAAGAATACCAAACCCTAACCTTCTGACTAATTTAATAGCCATATAAAAAATGGCAATGATACACTATTTACGTTGACCTTTTTCTTGTGCAAATACTCACATGAGAAAAAAAGAAGTGTGGGATTAGATGCTGTGCCAGAATGTCAGCTAGAGGACTATTGAGGTCTACATATGCTCTACATATGCTTAAATAGCTGCCACTCCCAAAATCTCTTGCTTACATACCCACACAAAAGCACCCACATATCTGCGCTGCTGGAAAAAAAAGAAAAAAAAAAACAAGTGCTGCCAGAATGCTGCTGTAACCAGAGTGAAGATGGCATACTTCCTCAACAAAGAGATAGAATCAGGGATTTCTTCCTCTCCCTAGCAGGATATCAGAAGTATGCAAATCTCTTACAGGGTGAATGAAAAATTTGTAACTTGGGACTAAAAGCAAGAGGCTTCTGTTCAACCCTGTAAGACGGAGAAGAGTTGAACGTGAATCCCTCCAGATGACTGGTCCTGATGGTGTCATATGGTTAGAAAAAAATTCTTTCAGATTTTCTGTGGATTTAGGCAGATAAAATATGGTTTTAGAAGTTGATTGCAGACAAAGAGAAAATAAAAGCTAAGTGTTCACTGTTATATAATGAAAAAAACCCAAAAAACAAAAAAGAAAAATCACTGACAGTCTGATGCAGCAGGGAAATATTACAAACCTAAGCACCAAGCCTTTTATGTCCTCTGCCACCAACCCTCCACCCAGCACTCTAGCACTGATGTTTTGTTGAGTTCTTTGGAGCAATGCACCAATGAAATACTTACTTTCCATATCTGAAAAAATAATTCCAATGTCCCACAGGAAGCCAGTTTATATTTTTTGCCCTTAAGATTACATTCTGATTGAAGTGAAAGGTGAATTTAAGCACTAAATATCTGCTTGTTCATTTTGCTTAACTGCTAATTCAGTTTGCCAGTTGATATATTTTCAGACAGACAATGCCAAGGTTCATTTTTTTGGGATGGTGTGCACTAGGAAAAACTGATGAGACTGTGCCAGGTTTGGTTTGTAATCTTATAAAGTCCCTTCTCCGTCGGTCATCAAGTTTGCTGCTGTTATTTCTCTATAGTTTCATATTTCTATGACACTCTTTCTTTGTTTCCCATGTAAAATGTTCCGCTGGATTACAATATGTCCTTCATTTCGTTTTTTTCACTCTGAAGTTTTAAGTAATTAAAGAAAATAATAATTATGTTTTAGAGCTGCATGGGTATCGTATACAGGCTGGAGGAAAGGCACAGTCAAGAGCTGTGCAGCATGGATGTGGCCCAGTCTGTGCTACTTAGATTTGCATTAGGATAACAGTCCCTTGTCTTGTTTACATAACCTTCCTTTTGTTAGCATTTATGGTGTCAGTACCTTGTATTCTGTGCTTTTGAAAAGTTTGACATTCTTCCATTAAGATATAGCTTGGAGCAGGCGATTTAAAATTCTGGAAGGCTTTATATAAGAAGTAAAACACTGTCTTTCACTAGCTTCAGAAAAAACTTAAAATTTTTAATATTTTTTTTATTTGTCCCTGAGATGAAATGAAAAATAACATGTAAAGAATAGCAGAAAAAAATATACCAGTTAAAAAATTATTAAGACTGCTATTTCAGTCTTTGTTGTTTCTGTTGGGTCTTTCTACCTGACTAGTAGAATTTCCTCCCTTTTGTGGACTTGGAAATAAGCAATACCATATTTTATATATATATTAGAGCTGAAACCTTACTGAAAAAGGGTTAGGGAAAAACCCCTAAAACATTTAAGATACAGTATTTTATTAGCTGAAAATTAATGTGAAACCCCCTTCTCTCATATTACTGCTGATTATTTCTCTCCTGTCCACATAAATAACTTGCCAACAGAATTAGGGTAAACAAAAAATTTAAAGAAAACATACATTTTTTCTGAACATATTGAATGCAGGCAGAGTGGACAGAGCTTCTGCAGAACCATGATTCTGTTGTCATGCAAACTGAGATTAAATGTATGGTAACAGAAGGTCTTAACTAAGACACTGCGTGCAGTTCAAAGGAATTGATTCTAGCAAAAACACATGGAAATGTTCCAAAGATGACCAGGTAAATGGAAAAGAAGCCATGAAGGGACCAACATATTCAGCCAAGCAGACCATGGCTGAGATAATTTGTTTTTTGTCTGTAACTGAAAACTTGTATGACAGTGAACATTAGGGAAGGGCAAATAGTTATTCAGTCAGTTAGCTAACATTAGAAAAAGAATAAACAGGTTAAAGTCAACGAGCTTGGTTTTAGGCTGCAAATTAAAAATAAGATTCCTAACCTTGGATGTAAAGCTTTTCTGCAACAATCTTCTAATGGGAAAACAGAAAGAGCAAAAAATAATATCTTTTCAGCATCATAAACAGGAATTAATAGTGATTTTGAAATTATTCTATGCTATTTTTAATAAAAGCAAGGAACCAAATGCAATGATGCCAGGGCTCACTCTATGTCTGCATTTCTGGGTTTATCCAGACCACTAAATGCGAGAAGATAATGCATTTTCAGTTCCAGAAGACAACTGGGAGAAGCAGATTTTACTGTCAATTAAAGAAGTTTTACTCTATGGGATGCAAGTCCAGATCAAGGTAAGAATGAATTTTTTTTATTATTTTTTTTTCTCCATATTCCTGTCTTCTTTTTGTAGAAATCAACTATTCAGTGCTTTAGTTAATTATTTGTGGAATTATGTACGATTAATGTAAAATATATAAGGTTAATGCTCAGAAATACAACTGTATCCTCCACTATCTAACAACATCATTTCAGCTCAGTTAATCTTGTATTATCTATGTTTCAGATCCAAGTTTGGAATCAATGATTTTTGGAACAAAATCTGAATGTGAATTTTTACCTGCTCTGTTACTGAGATTTACCCTCTTCTCCTCACATCGTTTCTCCTGGTGATCCTGGTAAACAGATTCAGCTCATCTAAATGAAAACCTAATTTTGGAGCTATAAACTCCATGACAAGGTGAATGTAAGAGAATCTCTATGGATACATTACATACTACAGCTACATTACTAGATTCATTCAGATCATACCCACAAATTTATTTTTCACTAAGACATATGCAGAAAATCTCCACAGGGTGGGGATAAAGTGATGTCTCATGTCAAAAAGTTTGCTTGTAGTTTATAGTTTGCACTTCTGTATGAAAACTGTGGAATATAAATTTCATCTTACATATCAAGGATTCAAATAAAATATTAGTGAAAGCACAATAGCTTTTCACTGGGTATTGTAGGGCACAATGTAGGCTTGTTTTAACAACTTGAACAGTATAACCCTAAGGGTTATTTAGCACTGATTCTAAGAGAGTTCAATTCAACATTTTCCCCATTTTTTGGTTTAAAATTGATCTTATGATTCATTTGCCTTATTTTTTGTTATCCTGTAATTAAATGTCAACAATCTAGTTTTATGATTATGGAAAAATATGCTGGTTTGTAAAAATTCATCTTATAATGCTGAATACAAATAAAAATGGTTGTTGCAGTGCTATAAAAGAAAATAAATACAAAAAAATCCAACACACATCAATCAGACCTAGGGAAATTATGAACTAAGTATAATATGAATAAAAGGTTTTACATCTTCATGGTATTAATGAGTTCTTTTGCTAGAATGTTTTACCTGGTTTGGCTAGTACTCAGTTCAGCAGAGAGAAATTGTTTCAGAGCTCACCCACTTGTTTAAAAGACGTTTCAAAAGCCTTTGATGAATAACAAGGAAGTTAAGCTGTGGATTGATCAAGAGCTGCAAGAAAGAGAAAGTTTATGGGTTTGGGAATCTGAGTACTAATCAGGCGTGTTAATTTAACTGTGTGTTGTTACACACCATTAGAAATGGAAGAAATACTGCATATAATGGCTTAAATCAAGAAGAGGAACAGGCCAAAATCAAATCAAGAAGAGACTTGCATACATTTGCCGGTTGGCAAACTGAGCACACAAATTTCCAGTCTAGATTAATTAAATATAAATGTGACTGGTTATGTCAGGGCCCAATACTTTCTGAACTGATCTTTTGGATATTCCACACTTGAAGGGTTTAATGTTTTAATACTAAATTTATGTTTTTGAAGATACTTGACTCTACACAGGATTTTGATTAAGAAGCATAATATGGTAATCTTTTGAAATCACAGTTTAGGCAGAACAATTGGAACATGCAGTTGGATCACAATACACATGTGATCCCCATGACCAGTGTCTGTATGCTCTGAGTCACATTAGCCCCTCCAGTTTCTGTTCTACTCAAGTCCTCTATTTTCTTCAAATGTCATTTTATTGATACTCAGATGTTACCCTCTATTTCTCCATGTTGAGCTGAGCCACTAAACACTTCCCTGAGGGTCTGAATAGGTCAGGAAGACATTCAAAACTCTTTTGGTGTGATCAAACAGGTTCATTAGCAAAACTCCACTAGACACCAGAGCTATCATTTTGCATTAGAATGATAGATTAGGCAGGAAGTGTAGTGACTGGTACATGTGCTGGTAGCCCACTAAGTGACAACAAGTTACATCCACACAGCAGCCTGGATCTGGGCTGTGGATCCTAAATCAGTGACTTTTGATCTATTCTTCTGGCATCTATTAATTATGCAATATGTCTTTATCATGGCATTTCTATCGGTTTTGTTCTTTTGTCTCATTGCTAGGGACATATTCAGGATCCACTCATAAGCAGCACCATATGTTTAGTTCATACAGATTTACATATTGATTTTTTTTTCTGTCAACTACACACTTTTCATTGTTTTTCAAGCCAATAAACATCTTTTTCAGTATTCTTTTTTGAAGTTGCTTATAAATTACATGTTCAAGATTGGATCCACTATGTCATTCTAGTAACTAGTATTCATATTTTTTTCAGGCCTGTGTGTCACTGCTCTGTCTTCTATGTTCAATTTTAAAAGTATTGCTCTTGATCTTCTGAATCATGGTATGTATTGGTCAATTCTATTGCTAAAAAGATGTGTCAGTATACAACTTTCACTATTCTTCTCATGGTGGAATTTCATTGTAGACAGAAGAACAGTTTTGCTATCAGTAAGGCATAAACACTTTAATTGAAGTTATTTAATTGCATACCTCCCTTAATATCACTTTTATTAGCTGCTAGCAACTCCATTCATACTCTTGGGTCATTAACTTTGATACAAAGACAAGCACAATTTTGTTGCAATCAAGACAGTAATAGAAGGATAATTTGTGCACTGCAGGACAATTTACAACAGCAATAAAGCCCAATGAGTTATTCACTCTTTTGTTTTAAAGGTTGAGTTTAGATTATCATATCAAACATCGGGGGAGTGAAATATGTAAGAGAGGGGCCATTCTGTCCTAATCTGATATTTATAGTTTGCACTCAAGAAATTTGAATGAAGGAATAGAAAATAAGCGGATTCCCATGGGTGTTTCTCTGATAACAGTATTTTGTGTCTCAAATGAAACTGATTTTTTAATGTAATTGTGAGTCAGCAAGATTAACCCAAGCTTGATTTTACTTTGACTGTTTTTACACAACAAAATCCCACTGCTGAGGAAGAGGAGTCCAAAAAGTAACTGGTGGATTTATCCAAGATGGGCAGACAGCATTTGTGCATTGTCATTAGGCTTGGTACAACAGGTTCCCTTGTCACAAGAAAGGCTGGTGAGTTTTGGAATCCTACTATTTCTATTGAATTTGCACCCACCCATGTCTTATAACAGTTATTTTGGAACTTTGTATTCTCAAGAAGATTTCAGAAAATGGTTAAAGTAATACCAAGGGGTGGGACCTGATTAGTACCTGAATTACAATGAATAGAATCATGACTCCTTTCTAAGGACATGTCTGTTTTAAGGTTGGAGAGAGGCTTTGAATTCTACAGTATACAGCCTCCTGTGAAGGGTGCAATAATTTTGGAAATCTCTTAGAAATGTGTGTGATTTGCAAGAAACCTCCTCAGGGGTTGGGGAAGAAACCAAGTTGGCTTGAGGCTGTGCTCTGTTTGTAGAGATTATATTTTTATTTAACTAAAATAAACAAACAAACAAAAACCCCCACAAACAAAAATCCATCTACAATAAACACCTGTCAGAAATATGTGCTGTAGCAGTATATAGCATCATGCCTAGGCCTACAATACTGATATTCTTAGCTACACTCTTGACTACATTCAAAGCAAGAACAAGAAGAATGCCTTACACTGTAGTAAGCTGTATAGATGACCTGGTGACTAGGAAAACTTCCCATTTTCCCACATTTTTTCTTCTTTATTAATATTTTTTCTTTTTTCTTTTTTTTTTAATTGTTTTCCTTTTTAAGTGCAGGAAGTGAACTTGAGCATTTCACCCAGCCATTAGTGAGGAAAAGTTTGGATGAGGTGTACCCAAAAGCAGTTTGTCTTGGGGTTTGTATACATGCTGCTAGTCCCCTGCTTTCACAGTAGCAGTAACCCAATTTCATGCCCTTTTCTACCTCCTCAATACTGTTATTCATGATTGCAGAAACACCAGAAATCATGCCTTCATCTCAGTTTTGCTTCTAATCTTTATCACCTCACTAACACAATATTCTCTTGGTCATCATCTGGTATCCTGAGGGGGGAATGTAAGCCCAGGACTGCCTGCATTCTTTTGCTGGACCTTGTGAGTAGCTTGGGTGAGAAAGCCAAGAACTTCTAATGAGTTGATTCATGATAAGTGACAGCCAACTGACAATGACAATCTATTGTCCAGCAAAGCAAAACAATATATGTCACACAGAACCTCCTGGTGCTTGTGCCTGTTCGCAGATGTCAAAAAGCTGGCTGTGTGTAGGCGATTTGAAATCCCTGAATAAAGCTGTTCAGCACAAGGCGGCCTTTTTCTGCCTTACCAGGTAATTTCAAATAAATTCATTTTTGTCTGTTGCTGCTTATTGGGTCAGTGTCCTTAGAGAATCAAGGTGTAACACTGTCAAAGTGCCTGAGGCAACTCGATTCGTATCTCTGCCGGAAGAGTGGCACTTTCTGGCATATGACTTAGTGAGGATTGCCAGCAGATGTCTAAGGCATCTCCAAATGTAAAGTTAGACAGATTTTCCTGGATTTTTATTCCGGTTGGGATACCAGTTTAAGCAAATGGACAAAAAGTTCTGCAACCATAATTTGGTGAAAAACACATGACTTTTCATTTATTACCTTGTGAGCTACCAAATTTTCGCAGAACTAGAGTGATTGTAGAAATTTAAGTTAACTGCAAGGGCAGGAAGAATTTTTCTACTCCTAGGAAACACTGTCAAACACTGACACCTGTTGCCTAGAAAGGCTGTAGTACCTGCTTCGCCTTGACTTTCTTTGAACAGAGGTCTCTTCCAACACATTGGATCTCGTTTCTGTGGTTTGTAGCTATCTGATAGCATTGCTGCATATGCTACTGATCAGCTCAAGTTAGCTAATAGAAATGGGATTATTCATAGCAAACATGGGCAGTTATTTTTTGCCAAAGGTTTTCAAGCCTATACTGTATGATTTAAACAACATCAATAGACAATTTAATATTATTGGCAGTAGCAAATAATTCTTAACACTGGCAATTTCTAGTACGTTAACTGCACACCAATAATGTTTGAAAAGCTGCAGCTTCCTACCAAGAGTGTTCAACTCCATATTAGAGCTAAAGCCTGAATCTCACAACATTTTTTTTGAAAGTTCAGCTGAAAGCTCACCATTCTTTCCACACTCTTGTATATAGTAGGTGTATTTAGCCATGCTCACTGACAAGAGTTGAAGGAACTGTGTTCTCATCATGCTTCCTCTTCTTTTTACTTTTTACTGCTGTACTGCAGCCTTCCAGCAGCTTTCTTTTGCCAAAACCCTGTTGCTGCCTCTGCTTTCACCTCATGCTTCTGTTGATTCTTAATGCAACTGATGATTGTGCTTTCAGTCTGATATTGATTCTTTCAGTGAAAATGTTCAGCCACTGGCAAAGCTGAGCTGACCAGCTCTTATCCATCCTGCCAGCTCCTTCCCTTCCTTGAACTTCCAACTGTACTGCTGGAAGAGGTAAAATGGTGTTACCCCTCCCCCTCAGTCAACTGGTTGCTCCCCTGGTGATCCCCTTAAGCCCAAATGTTTTGTTTTACATACCCATACTTCAACCGAGACCCTGTATAGCACTATCTGTGTGCAGTGAAAAGCAGTAAACGTTTAATCAGATTTGCCGCATATAATGTTCAGGAAAATCAAGCATTGTTTTAAAAATTTTAGAAAGAGAATATCTAAAGAAAGAAACCCAAGGCTGTCACTGAAGGAGTTCACATGAAATTAAAAAGCCACTGAAGAAATATTCAAAGTATCAAAAGTGCATAAGTCAGGGAAATCTGTTGACAGATAACAGTCATGGTTACATTAACATTTGTTGTATAACTCTAGGTAAACATGCATATCCCAGGAATTTTATTGCAATTCATCCTTGCAGAAAGGGAAATGAATGAGAATCGATATCTGTTCAAAATATTTGAGAACTGATGCTAAAAAAAATGTGCAGCCAGCCAACCAATGTAACAGCCATCCAGCTGCAGAAAGAACAGAACTAAATTAGAACTTTCTGAAGTTTGTACAGAAGGATTTATTTTTGACTAGACTTAGTAAATCACTCTCTTAGGTTTGATTTCTTTCTTCCTAATGTTGCAGATTTAACTCATGTATCAGATTTCAACAGCCTGAAGACTTTCAGCTGTCACTTACACAGTGTAGTGCCTCCACTTTCACAGAAGATGTTTTATATGAAAAATTAATTAGTTAATTTTCTGCTGACAGCAAAATGGAGCAACTGAAATTGCTCAGGATTTGAAAGACCAGGCACCACTGTCACAGGCAGGTGTCTTGTGCAGGCTCTTCACCGAGGTCAGCTTTCCTGTTCATGTATATAAGATTTCTTGAAAGTCAATATATATTTTCAATGTATTAATCACTGAGAAATCAGCCCAGAGTAGCCACAAGATGTCATTGCAAGCCTACTAAGATAACTACTGTTGGGGTTGAAAAATAAATATAAACAAATAACATGTTAGAAACCACATAGAATTTTCTACTTCACAAATTAATCTGGAATAAAAATACAAATAATTATATTATTATAGAATAAAAAAGTATTTTGAAACATTTTCCATAGTTTTTATCTGGTCACTTGGCAATACGAAAAATTTGAGTTTGCGGGTTCTTCATATCAGCATTATGGAAGGCATTTGCTGCTGGGCCAAAAACTGTTTTAGATGAGATGAAACATGCTTATATGAGGTAAAACCAACAAATAAATAAAATACCAGAAAATAAAATAAGAAAATCACGGAAACACTTAAGAGTTTTAAAACATTATTTTCATGCAGCCTTGAATGCAAATTATTCTTTTGTAAAAATTCCCACACATAGAAAATTAATACTTTTATTGAACAATGTTCTTCAAATCAGAGATTTGCATTCTTTGTGAGTTCCTCATGAATATGAGGATGTAATAAAGACAAATTTTTATGACAAGACTATAATATTCTCCCAAACTAGGGACATTAGGAAATGTAATGAAGATGACTTTTGGTACAATTAGATAAAATTTTAGACCTGATTGCTTTTAGTTGAGCTCCCAAGACCAGTTTAATTATGAGCCAAAAGATTTACAGGGAATCCTAGACTCTTTCATGGATATTGAAGAGGTCACAATGTAATTTAGATCTTACAATATCTAACATTTAGATATCTCACCAGTTATAAAATTTCCAACTACCTCATACTGAGATTGGAAATGGGAGGTATGTATGAATTCTGGGATTCATAGTAATGACAAATCACTGAAACTCATAGAAAGTACAATAAAAAAGTCTGATTTGTTTCTGCATCTTGCAGAGAGTGAAGTGTCCACTTGCATGACTCAGAAAGGTACTTTCACTCTTCTGAAGTTCAGTTAGGAATTAATGAGGGGTAATATTTTCCAAAGTACTATAAAGGAGTTCACTGTTGAGAAACACAATGTAATTAATGCTGGAAGAAAAAGAAACCAAAATCACCTTACCAGGTGTATATTTAGTATATTTATTTGGAAAAGAAACCTGGACAAACACACTGACACATCTGTGCTCAAAGTCCACAGCCAGAATGCTGACGTGAACAGATAATTCTTTGCAGAGATTGCAATATCGCTCCTCTGAGAATTCTGATTCCGTAAAAATTATGACATTTCAGAATTTTTTACTCAAAAAATAAAAAATACAACCTTCCTTATTAAAAAATGAATACAGTGTGAGATTGTCTTTTTGTTCTGGTATTACAGGCATTTCTGATCTAATTTGTGTACATGACCTGGGTGCATTCAGTGTTTTTTCCAAGTTAACCCATGCTCAATTAAATCTTAAAGAAATTCACAGTAATTGAATGATCCTCAGAGTCTCTGGTCTGATTTCCAGTACAACATTGATGAAAAATTTCAAAAGGACCCTTATTTCTAAATATAACCCCTTTTTTTCCTGAAATTACACATTTGTTCAGCACTTCTTAGACATTTATGAATTTCAAATGTAATTAGCTTGGCTATGTGAAAAAGAAGTATTATTGTGAAAGGAAAAAGTAAGTAACATTTTTGTTACTTACAGTAACACAATTACCTTGGCACTTATAGGATTAAGACATGGTTATTGTTGTTCCTTCCTGAACATAGAAATGTTACCCAAAGAGTGACAAATGGTTTTAGCATTATAACAAGGAATATCTCTGCTTTCACTATACTTAGTTTTCTTTTATGCTTTTTGGACAAATATATTTGCCACAGCTAATGATTCTTAAGTGTAAGAGTTCTCGCTTTTCTTGTATAATACCGTTATTATCTCATAATAAGACCAAAAAAAAAAATCACAAAGAATGTGGATCAAAGTTATAGCCATAAGGCACTTATTAAAAATTTACAGTTAGAATTGAAAATATGTGAATATTTTTGCCATGATATGTGAAACAGATTGTAGCTACTGGATATCTTTTAGACTCTAGAGGGAAAATCTGTTCTTATTTATTTTATTTCTTTCTTCTTTTTTGCAGTGCCTATGTCTAAATTTATCAACACAAAGTTTCTACCTCAGTGGGAGCACAGCTGGGGTCTTATAACCAAATTATTTTTATGTTTTGGTCCAGTTGATAAGGATTTGTAAACTTATTAAGGTTCAGAATGTAACAAACAGGAGCATAATGAAGTCATCAGTAAAGAGTAGTTATTTCATGGAAAACTATGCATAAAAAATATCACAGAACACTGTAGGGGTAGGAATGTTCAAGTAACAGCCTCATAGAGTCTATTGTTGTAGTGGGACTTCCTGTTGGTAAGATGATGAGTCATGGGACGGTGGGAGACACTGAAGTTGTGCCAGTTGAGATGTTTAAAGAAGTGGTGTCGAGAGATGACAGACTGTCTCAATATTATCCTCTCCACCAGAAAAACATGCAAAGAATGCAAAAGGCAGATAGTGTCTTTGAACAATCTTTCAGTGTGTAGACAATATGCATAAAACCAGTGATTGCTTATTAATAATTCATATGAAGGAATTGGGGATGAGAATTAACAGAAAAAGGCTTTCTGAAAATCTGAACCACTGGTTAAGTCAGGTAATGAAAACTGGGTTTATCTGTGTTTTTTGATGAGGTGGTACCAAGTGAATAATCTGTGCAACATGTAATTTGAAGATCAGTATTGGAAGAAAGAGAACAAGAACTTTCTTTGTGGGAAAAATATGTCACGTGATTATGACTGGTCATCCATCACATAGGAATATTAATTATTGAGAAGGTTTGATAATGAGATATTGCTACCAACATAAGAATATTCTTTTGAATGCTGAATAAGGTGAGATTTGGTAGGCCATGCAATAAGTCATATTTTGGGTTATTCCCATTGTGGAAAAAAATTACTGAGACACCTGGATTATGATGAGACATGAAACACATTAGTTGGACAAGCCTTCATGAAATAAAAACTAAAAATAGGGAAAGGGAAGCTGGAGGGTAAAAAAAATTGGCTTGACCTTGCATTACCAAGCTCACGATAATACATAAAACATTGATTAAGTACAAATGTTTACTTTCTGATAAAAATAAGACTCCTCTCTTCCTCGGTGGGGATTTCCAAGATGTACACTTGCATCCACTACCTGAATCAGTTATCCTTGTTATATTCCCTGTTGTGGAACCGGGGGGCTGGAAGATATGTCTGCGGGACTTCTGGGTCCTCATCAATCTGCTAAGAGTATGTAAAGAATAAGGAGCCCAGGTATACACAAGCTCAATTTTATTTGAAAACTTTGCAAATGAAGCTCAGTTATATAAAATTAGATTACAAATTTTTAGGAAATTTCTATTATTTTTTTAATTGAATACTCCCCCCCTGCCCTTCCCACCAAATTCCTGTAGAATGGAAATTCTGATATTTTGTCAGGGTTAGTCACAAACCACTATTTGAGCAAGAAAGACCAGTTTGGGTGTATTAGCTGCAGTAGACTTGCAAAACAATTTAAATCTGTAACCCTGAATTGTTCAAAGAATTCAAGGGAATGATTTAAAAAATTGTTTCAGTGTACCCTCTTTCTGATTTGATTTGATTTGATTTGATTTGATTTGATTTGATTTGATTTGACATATAAGCATGTATAGGTCAGGGAGCATGATGAGACGTATATGTTGAACCAATGCATTTTATTTTGTCACAAAGTGTTTTGTCATGGGTACTGCTGACATCTAATTATCAAGTTTTGGTTTTTTCTGTCCAATTAACTATGATAATTAATATTACATTTATCTGAAACAAACTTCAGCACAGTATGTTTTCTCTTCTTTCCTAATGTGCAGAACTGTTCTTTTTACTTCCTGTCCTCCATGTATGAGCTAATAACTTCATTTGAAATGTATCTCAATATAGTTCTAACTATATGTGTATGTATATATAATTTCATTGTATGCAAACAATAAAATAATTATTGTCAGTATTTTAACTATGTGGCATTATTCTCCATTCTGCTTCAACTGTTTTTGGCTGGAGTATGAAGGCCCTATGTTTTTCTCTATATGATTTAGAAAAAATAAAATCCCGTCAGAGAAAATTTGACTCAAAAAAATTGAGTCAGAGAGCAAACAGGATTTTGCACTTTGCAGCCAGTTTCTAAAGACTGATCAATTTGATCCTGGCTCCTTACCTTGCTTTGTTGGTTTTGGTTTTCCTGCTGTATTGAACTGATTAGTCTTAACATTCTTAACTCAGGTTAATGTGCTTTTGTAATAGGCATGATTGACTCAAACCAAAATTTTCAGCCTGGTATCATAATTTAAAAATACACAAGCAATAACAGGTCTTCTCCATGGAAAGATCTTTCCAAAGCAAAGCCCATTGCTTACAAATGAAACTTTATCACCATTCTTTGTATGTTCTATTAAGGTCACAGCATCTTCCTGAATACTCTCTCTGGAAGAGAACATTGGGATTGTTCTCTGATCTTCTGTGTATAATTAATCTACATTATTCATATATCATTCATATGTTTAGGTAAAGATCAGGAATACCCTGTGTTATATACCTCTATGTGGAAACACCCTATTTATATCAACTGTGGGAAAGATGGATATGGAATTAATAATGTAGCATTTAAGCAGGGATTTTTTCCCCAAGTTGCTCAGTTGCAGTAACAATAGCCAATAGTTATAGTAATAACATAAAATTATGTATTTAATATTTCGAAGTTACATAGCATGGAAAGAGGTATAGCTAACATAGATGAGAGGTATTCTTACAATCAAGTATTAAGGCAACAATTTGTGTTTTCCTTGATTCCGTGGTAGAATAATAGTTTCTTACTTTTCATTTGGTGAAGAGTCTGGAGTGAGCAGCATGATGGAGAAAGGGAGAAATTACATACAGGAGGAATACAAAAGGAAGGGAAGGTAATCAGTTATGTAAGGACAGAGACTTTTTTTTTGGGAAATCCTGTGGTTAAAGTTAAATAATTGCTTGTGGACATGGTCACTCTTCTTCCCTAACCCATACTAGAAACACTTCAGCTCATTTTCACAGTTCCAGTACCTTGCTCGTGGCTACAGTGTGTCGCTCAGTTAGATAAGCTAGCATTACTAATAGAAACATTATGCTAATCCTTAGTGACATTTAGTATACATGAGTGTCTGTATATTTAATATGAAAATCTATCTTCTGAAAAATATGAATACTAATCATTTTTCTCAGTTCAAGTGACCTGATCTTCCAGTCCTGTAGTCAAAGTTGTAGATAATCCTCCATCTCTCTGAAGAAAATATGGGTAAAATGAAGGTCTTATATTCTGATTTTACCCTCATACTAGTTAGAATCTGAATTCTTTAAATTTAAAGAGAAAACAAATTGCTATATTGACATTTTGAAATATTTCCCCCATGATCTTACTTCTGTATACATTTAAGACACTTTTTATTGTGCCAAATGATGAAATGTCATTGGTCAGTATTTCACCAAAATGAATGTGGTTGATGAAAAATATAATGTTGGTATTTTAAAATATAACTGAAGAAAATGAAATTAAATGTATGGAATTCATATAATAAGAGTTGTCTTCTTCATGGTCTTAGCAGATTAATCATTCAATAAAAATAGAAAACTAAATGATAGTATGTAAGAAGTATGGCAGTATTCAAAGAAATTTAAACCTCTTAATTCTGTAATATGAATTTAAGTGTGTGCTATAATAATTTTATTTAGGTATGCACTGATAGCGATCGGATGCTTTTATATAAATATTATGAAAAGCTTGTGTATGGTCTACTTAGGTAAGTAATAAAATACAAGATTATTTTTGTGTCAAGTGGCCTGAATAACTTCAGAACCACTGTGTGGTCTAAAGGAATTGGAATTTATTTGCTTTACTTTGGGACATTATGTATGGATGTAATTTAGACACAGATTTCCATGTTAGAAACAGTAATTTGCATTTTCAGTGTTTTATTTTCTTTGTGTATTGTATTTTACCATCACCCCATCCTTGGGTTCAAAACTGGGGAAAAAACCCCATAAACATCTGCCACTTCTGTTGAGGGGAGGGATAATCCTGTACTATCCTCTAGTTCTTATTACATAAGTGTCTTCTTGCACTTTTTTTTCCTCTCTGATTTTCTTTGCATTTATATGGTTATGGAACACTGTAACTTTTTTAATATCCTTTGCAGGATATCACTTGCTTTGTCTTTAAACAGTTCACTTGTCCTCTTCAATATTCTCTTCTTTTTCAAAGTTTTTTTTATTCAGAGACCAAAAAGAAGCAAAGAGTAATACAAACAGAGATAAAAATAAAAAGGGTAGTTTAAGCAAAGGACCATGGTGAAAATCTACATCTCAGAGCTGCAAAGTCTAGTCTTGACTAAAGAGGTACCTTGGGATTTGGAACATCTGTGGTAACATATTTAGTTTCGAAAGGGGCAGGAAGAATGCACAGGACTCTGGCAGCAGTTAAGGTAACACATTGACAGTCATTTGAAAGGTGGGAAAGGGGCAAATCAGCATTTTGGGCTGTAGCAGCATGAGTTCCTTCTAATTCTTTCCAAAAGTTTTTGCACTTAAAAGAAGCAAACTTAGAGTTGTCAGAAAATACACAGTGACAGGAAAAGTGAGAGTAAAAGTGAAGAACATTCTTTCTTGTGACTAATAAAACAAGGTGACTAACAGGAGGTTAAAAACTAAAGCAACTTAAAAAACTTAAGCAACTAAAACAACTCTTGTGGTTTTTAAAATTTGGGTTTTTTAAACAGACTCTGAAGTTCTCCTGATGAGGATTTTGCTACTGTTTGAATGTGTGCATAGTGAATGACAACTCTGGTTTTCTTTGCTGTGTGTTAAGCAGAAACGACATGCAAAAGCTCTGCGTAGAGGGAGGAAAAATAGAAAATAGAAGGCACTTCTGGAAGGTCAGTCACCCAGTCATGAATGGGATGAAGGTCTGTATCTCTCTGTGCAGTGGCCTTTCTCTTCAACTACATGGTTTGACTAGTCTTATATTACAGTGTTTATCAGAAATATATAGGAGTTAGAGAGAGAAAATAAAACATGCAAGAAAACTGTTTGAATTATTTTATAAGTTTACTGCCTGCACCATTTTGAATACACCTAGAAAAGTTGGCATCATCTAATGCATGTGAAAGAATTGATTGGTTTTCCCCATAAAACTGAGACAGGAGTTGGTAGGAAACTGTGAGGGAAGTATACAGTAGTAGTCTTAACAAGTACAGAAAGCTATTAAGGTAAAAAGAGAAGAAGAAACTATCGTATACAGATCAAGCTACATGCATTTAATAAATAAAAGGGAGGGTATTTTATTCAGTGCTATTAAAGAATATGTATTTAGCATTACAATATCTGAATTAACTAGAGATATTGCATTATTCACGGAGATTAGACCAGAACTGAATTCACCAGAAGACATAGAATTTTGAGTAGTTCTGTGATATTGCAGCCTGTATGACTACTCTGAAGATTTGCACAAATGAATAATGCAAAAAGTATGATTTCTTTCAAAGGAATAATAGTCTATCTAATGAAAACTTTAAAAGGGGTTACAATTTACCTGCCTGAAGTGAACTAAAAAGATAGCTTATTATCTACAAAATAGTATCAACCCTAGAAAAAACAGCTTATTCTCTGTTTCCAGTTATTCTCCAACTTATTTTCTGCCTGAAGATGTTGCATTAAAAATATGACATGTCAAAAACCAAAACAGTCTGCACATCACTAGATCAATATATTCTTTATTTCTATATCGAGGTAAAAAAATGAATGATAAAATGGCATAATATGCCACTAAAAGCTAATTTCAATACGCTACCCACCAATAATACAAGGACATGGCATATTTCCTTTGTATATTTTTCCCTTTGCCTTTTTTCTTCATTTACTTTCAAATGAGGACTGAGTTTACTTGAATGTATTTATTGTTCCATATTACATTTGACACTTGTTATTTTGTCAAGAATGGATGGATGGCAAAATAACAAAGTGTAAGAAAAGTAAAATTAAGAAGAATCAATATGTCTGTTGAGTTCAATGTAAAGACTTTTATTCATCTGTAAAGAGCTGAAGGCTTTTAAGTGATTTCATAGCATATGTATGTCATATAGTAGGCAAGAAGGCAATCTAATCCAGAACCTTGTGTCCAAGTGTTGTGTTAAGTTTCTTATTTTGCAAGGAAGTATTTCCTGGACCATCGTATCTATGTGAATTTTTTTTAATGAGCTGTGCAAAAATCAACCTTACCATCCCTGCTTAATTGCATTTACTTAAGTAAAGAAAAATTATAGTCAATAGTCAGAATCCATTTTACAAATCATTATTTAAAAAACCCAAACTATTTTAAATGTAACACAGACATCCATTTCAAGATTAAAAAATCCATTATGCATATGGTTAACAAAAAAATAGAGTTATTATAACTGATTATAAGAAAGCTTCTGAGGCAATGACATTAAAAAACTGTTAGAGCTTTTATCTACAGTTTTCAGTAATAGCTTCAGGTAGAAACAGTTCTGTTCAATTTCTTTTTTTAATTTGAAAATTACCCTTTTGCTCTCTATTAAAAATTAATGACTCTGTGACTTATTTGTCTTCATGTATATACATGGGTAGAGCCCTTTCCAAATCTTTGTTCGTGAAGCCAAGCCATGATGATCTACAGTATACTTTCCTACACTATGGATAGCACACAATATAAAGAATACAAAAAATTATGATCAATGAAAAAGTGGAATTTAGAAATTACAGTAATTTTTCTTCAGCTCTACCCTTCTACGGTGGGGAGAAATATGGCTCCTACAGAAAAAGGGACAAAAGACACACAGAAATGAAGTACTTGAGTATCGGTTCCTATATTAGCTAGAAGTGATCCAGGTTGTTTGAGAACTGTTCAGAGCTTTGTACATGACTTTCAAAAAACAGCTAATTTAACTCAGTTTAACCAGTCTTTTAGCAAGACAAGGTAAATGTATAGCTCCTCAATAGCAGCTTTTCAGGCTGAAGGTATCATTTAGAAAATGCTAAAAAAATAAATTGTTATTTACATGTATGCAATTGCAATACAGCCATCATATTTACTACATTTATGTTTATATGAAAAAATAGAGGATTAAAATGGAATGTGTTTTTTTCATAATGATCAGAAGAAGAACCAACATAAAAAATAGCCAGAATAAGAACATTTCAACTAACATTGAGAAGACATATATATTCTTCTTTACATCTGATTAACCTATATGGCACTTAGAAATTTATACAAGAGAAGTTCTGCTCTACGAGCATCAAAAATGAAAAACAACGTGTCTGAGGCCAAAGCAGGGTGCTATGTAATATATTAACTGTATATACTTCCTCTTTGCATGATAAAATTTATTAAGCATACTTTTCATAAATAATGTTTAAATTACAGTTCCTAGAAGTATGTCATGAGCTAGTGTTCTCCATCAAAAGCTAAGTGGTTGTCTGGTAGGTGACTAAATTTCAGCAGAAGGCGTGAAAATTTTATCAGTAGCTTTGAGTTGGTATGTATGGTTGCTCATATATGCTAATGTAAATCATCATATTACTATACTATATTTTAATAAATTTTATATAATTATAATTATTGCACATTTAAAATAATATTATCTCTCTATATATTATATCATATATATTATCTATATAATAGATAATATTATAATATTATATGGACTGTGTATGAAATAATGACATATATGTATATATACACATGTGCATATGTATGAGCACTAGTATTAACTTTTCCTTAAGTGATTATTTTCATAATGAAAAAACCAGCACACTATAACTCAAATCAATTTATTAGGAAAATATTTACAACTTACAACATAAATTCTTGTTCTTTCTTTACAGTATTATTTTCTGAAAGATTGTAAATGGCCACTAAAGGAATGCACTTAAAATCCCTATGTAAATTTATACAAATTCTAAAGCTTTATACTGTTAAAAAAAAATAATTAAATATTGTATATAGCAATTCTGAAATTAACTGATAATATAATTAGCTCTGAAGTCTATGATCTTCCTTCTTTTTCCTTGATTTTATGGGATCTCGAGCAGTGGATTATTCACAAGATTAAAGCTATGTGATAGGAATGATTTAGAAAAATGTAGCTCAGATACATGTATTAATATTTGCCCTCAACGCATGCATTTTAATTTGATTTTATATGTTTTCTTAAAAGAGAGGCACTACAGAGACATCAGAATTGTTTGCTGCCATGGTAAAATGCTTTTATGTAGGGACATTTTAGCAGGTCTGTTGTTATATTTTTATCTCTTTGTGTTAATTAGTGCACATAGCTCTTTTCATGTAAATATAGCTTAGTCATGTCTAAAGTGAGTATGTAAGTTGAACATGGCAGAGGTACAGTATCAAGTTTCAAGTGTAGTATGTAATACAGGCTGATAACTAGGAATTTACTGTTGTATTCACTATCAAGCCATGCTAAACAAAAAGGCAGGAAAGTATTATTTTTTTTGAAATTTGTTTTGAAAGTATTCATTTGCCAGGCAAGAGTGGTGGGCTTCCCAGAAGTGCTCAGATTTTTGATCTCAATAGCCGCCTAAACTGATGGTAGCTTTAATGAACTCCAAAGGAATTCCTTCTAAAATGAGAGGAATAAAAATATCAGTTATCAGTGCTGCAATGTCAGACAACTTGGTGCTTGTTAGATAATGGCAATAACTGCAGCTTATGAAACATAATCACACTGTTGCTTCATGGCAAACTTGAGGTTTAAAGTCTTCAAGTTATGTCTCTAACAGGCTTCCTTTCATAAGGTGTTAAAGTGTCTGCTTCTGATGAGGGACTGGCACAAAATCATGTCCCATGGGACAATATAAAATTTTTATGGTTTCTGTCTCAGCTTTTAAATAGGGACCAAAACCGAAAGATATAGAAAATTACACTTGCATTGTAATTTTGATGTTCACATTTAATTCCTGTCACAGGGAGCTGAGCCACCTTAGAGTCAATTAACTTTTCTTTCTTATGTCTGCACGACCGCACATCCTGCACCATTTTTCTGACTATGTTAGTCTGTTCCCCCGTAGATAATTCATTTATGAATCACAGCTTGTATAGGAACTGATTTGATAAATATTGTGTGTAGGCTGTTGTTATGTTATTAATTTGTTCTAAATATCTTACTTGAGAATATTACTGTTAGAACTTACTGTGAGGAAGTCTGTTTATAAATGTTGAATCACTCTATATGGTCAGTGATAATAAGCTGAAACTGATGTACATAAATGGTATTAAATACCTCTGTATATTATTGGACATGTCTACATAGAGAATTATGAATTTATAAAGACAATTAATAAAAAATTATACAGAATTTATAATAACCCCACACATCTTTAACAATTACTGCCTTTTTCAGCAATATAAATGCTTGTCCAAAGTTTTTTTCAGACTATTTTGTCCTGTAGGCACAGAATCTTAAAATGGTTTGGATTGGAAAAGACCTTAAAGATCATCTAGCTCCAAGCCCCCTGCCATGGGCAGGGACACCTTCTACTAAACCAGGTTGCTCAAAGCTCCATCCAACCTGATCTGAACCCCTCCAGAAATGGGGCAGCCACAACTTCTTTGGGCAACCTGTTCCAGTGCCTCACCACCCTCACAGTAAAGAATTTCTTCTTAATATCTGATCTAAACCTACTCTACAATGATTTGAAACCATTCCCCTTGTCTTGTCACTATGTGACCTTGTAAAAAGTCTCTCTCCATCTTTCTTCTAGGCTCTGTTCAGGTACTGGAAGGCCACAATTTAGTCACTCTGAAAGCTTCTCTTTTCAAGGCTGAACTCTGTCAGCCTTTCCTTGTAGGAAAGGTCCTCCATCCCTCTAATCGTTTTGATGGTCCTCCTCTGAACTCACTCCAGCAGATTGATGTCCTTCCTGTGCCACTGCAAATGTAATTTTATCTTTTAAAGCTAAAGAATAAGTGGGAAGTAGGTTCCATATTATGTCCTTTTGTGACTAAACCATATTTTTTTAATATTTTCTTCTTTCAGGTTGCATCTATTCCTATAAATATACACAAAATTTAATATAAATAAACACATATTACAGAAAGTTGTATATTGGAAAGAATGTATTTTGCCTATTTTCTAAGCTATTCAAAATGGTAACTTCAAAATTTATGATGGATAATTAATGCACAATAAGAAATCTGTAAATCTTCAACAGTTTTGCCTCTGTCTTGAATAGAGTAGGGCTTCTTCTGCAGGTCTAACTATAGTGTCAGATTCCTGTTCTCACAGCAGTAGTTAGACAGGTAGTTACAAATGCATGCCTTCAGAACTCTAGCAAATATTTTTCCAACTCTAATATAGCAAAAGTTTGCAGAAGTTTATATGAGTGGAAGCAACTATTTTGTTCTGATTAGTTGAACTGCTATCGGAATTCACGTCATGTCCTTTTGAGCTTAAAATTCCATTTAGCAAGCACAACTAAAGCACAGGTCTTCAGAGACAGCAATATTGTTGAAGTATACTATTATGTAAAAATATTAAAGATTGCTGCTCTTCAAAAAGATAATGAAAAACAGTACACTATGGTGCTTTCAACAATCAAATTGCAAGTATAAAATATGCCTAACAGCAAAACACTGGGGATATAATTCTAGATAGCTAGTCTCACTTTCAGAATGCATAATATATGTGCCTTTATTGCATTTATTTTGTTCAGGTAAGAACTCAGACACAGACTAAGTCTGAAGTGTGTGTGAACCTGTGTTATGTACATTTACTTGTTCATGTGTATTGCACCTGACTTAACCAGGCTCCATTTTCTCATAGATATCTATGTGCTACGGCAAAAAAAAAGGAAAACTGTCTCACTTTCCTAAGAAATTACTCTATTTTCTTATTTAATGAAGTAGACATAACTCTATTAAAGTTGAGTATCTGTGAATGATGATGCTCACATACTGAAAAAATGTCAGTTACATAATCAACATAGTCTAGGAATTTGCTACTGTGATGTTACCTAATGCCACCTGAAATGTTTTAGTTCAAAGCATTAGCCAACACCTGTGTTTTCATGTCTAGGGATATTTGTAAACTTGAGTAAAAGTTGTTGAACTTTTTTGGGTGAGCCTTTCTTCCTGCCTGGCTGCCTGCTTTTTGGTAACAATTTATTGAAACAGTATTCTACTTATACATATAGAAAATGCAAAATATCGGTTTTAAATTATGATTTTTTTAAAAGAAAAAAGAGATCTACATTCAATATAAAGACATTTTAAAAAAAATAAAAATGGAAATTAAGCTTTGTTTTAGAGGAGTGACAACTTCTTGTTTGGGTTACCCCAAATAATTTTGGTGGATTTTTTTATTTGCTTGCTTATTTATTTTGTTTTGTTTGGTTGGGTGTTTTTTGAGAAGATCACAGAAGAAATTGTCTTCATTTTGAGTCAGTTTTCTACATGACCAGTGAAATGAACAGTCAGCTTTTTGCATAGCATCCTTCTATGCCAGTTGTCAATCTGCCAGTGTGTGGTACTAATGCTGTTTAAACAAAGCTGGTTTTGTTTCACTGCTGGTAGCTGAGCCAGTGAGTTGTAATGACAGAATTGGCTATTCCCTGGAAAATGCAACAGTGACTCTGAACAGGGACTTGGCTAACTACATAAATGTGTTGTATTTGCATCATGAATTTTTAAAGTACAGCATTTCAGATAAAAAGTCATTATTTCTATGAATCATAAATAAATAATATATGACCAGCTTAAATGTTCTTTTCTGTATAATAAATGGTAAGATGTGTGAATACATAATTAAAGGCAGCTTAGAGTACCACAATTTTATAGAAAAGAAGCCAGATTGGTAAATCTGCCAGTGGCAAAACCATTTTATTTCATTTAACAACCTTTTAGATGTTGGATCATGCCCAGTCTTACAAAACATTGGACTTCGCCAGAGACATGTTTTATTCATAAAATAAAGGCTTGGGCCTCCTTCCCATTTACAGTTTCTTAATTAGATAGTGGGCAAGCCAGTAGAAGTGATCCATGAAATAGCTGCAAAGCGTTTTGTGTGTTGAATCAGGGGAATTAAAACTCTATCAAGTTATATACAAAACTATAGCAGTAATTTAGAAGAAGATAAGCATGTGAACAATTCCTCCAGATGAGTTTATGGTGGGACTGGCTAACCATCACACTCTCTAACATTTCTTTCTCTTTGAGCTTCAGATTTGGTATTACATTTAGCTACAATCATATGGCAAATATTTACTTCTAGTGTTTATTTGTGTTAAATGACTTCATAACTGACAACAGCTAACTGAAAAAGCTTGGGATTGCCAACACATTCTTAACTACTCAAACTGAGTATCATCCATAACATCTTACTGTCTGATATACAGAGCAATTGTAGAGGAAATTAAGGAAGTTTAACAGATGGCTCAGAGATTGCTGCAGGGAAGAAGGGTCTCAGATGCTTTTATCTTATAAGGTGAGCAGAGTATCCTCCTGCTAGATGGATTTCACCTGAGTACCCAGGGGAACCTTTCAGTCTTCAAGCTTGTATGAATGATAGGAGCTGTGAAAGATATTTCTACAACATACAGTTTTAACATGAGGGATGAGTTGGCCTTTACAACATGTTATGTAAAGTACACAGCCTTTCATTTTGTTACAGACTTCTTAAAGTGATACATATTGGAAGATGAATCTTCTTACTTGCTCTTTGTATGAAAATAATTTTATACTTTTGATTGTCTTCTTTCTTATTTTTAGAATGGATCTTAGGAAAACTTCCTGCCCTGAAAGGCTGCTCAAGCATTGGAACAGGGTGCCCGGGGAGGTGCTGGAGTCACCATCCCTGGAGGTAAAAGATCCATAGATGCAGTGCTTAGGTATATGGTTTATTGATGGACTTGACAGTGTTAGGTTTATGGTTGGACTAGGTGATCTCCAGAGGTCTCTTCCAAGCCTTGTCCTATTGCCCCCTTGTCCTATTGCTAACTGCCTGGGAGAAGAGACCAATCCCCACCTGNAACCATTGTGTTACGTGACTCTGTGTGAGTCAAGTAACATATTATCTTGTAATGGGGAACCAAACCTTCACACTCAATATGCAATTTCACCATGGATTTATACCTTTGTGCGCTTTGATTATTTTCTGTTCTTTTTTTTCTTTCTTCCTGATTGCTAAGATTTTATTTTCTTGCTGTTTTGATGCTGAAGTGAAAAATTTTTTGTGTAGCCTCTTCAGCTGTAATACATCTAATTTATAACCCATTTGAGTTTTGACCACAATGCTGAAATGTTTTAGCAGCACCAAATTTTTAAGACTTATATAAAGAATTGACTACTGTAGTATTTCAAAGCATACTACAGTAAATTGGTCCCTGATTATATAGGAACATTTTATTTCTGGAATGACAATGCTTTCATATCTTTGTTTTATTAAGTTTCATGCTGCTGCTGCTGCAGACATTGTTATTATTAACAAGTAATATAAATAATACTAGTATATACTGTTTGTTAGTTGTTTCATATGATTTATAAAAATCAAATAACACTGAATATTTTCAATTAATGCACATAGACCAGAAACATGTTGTTTTGGTGTATTTGTTTATACAAGAAGAATATATTATGTCACATTATTCTATTTCTGTTGGACTTTCTACTGTAGGATACAAATAGTCCGGACTACTGTCCTTATTAACAAGCCAATATTTTAAATTCAATATACAGTGTTTTTGCAGAGTCTGTTGCTACAGGAAATTTTCAAAGGAAACACAGTGACTTTTTTAAGGACTAAAACTGCTGTAATAACTGTATGATTTGGAGTTTTTACTAACAACAGACGGTGATATGGGTAATGTGACACATACTTCTGCATTACAAAAAACTTATACATGTGCATAATATGATATTATCATAGGTATAGTAATAGGGTAATAGCGAATGAGATAATATCAGACTGGGGACCTGTCACTAGTAGGGTTCCACAGGGCTCCATCTTGGGCCCTATACTCTTCAATATCTTCATAAATGTCTTTGATGCAGAACTGGGAGGAGCTGTTGACTCCCTTAAGGGCAAGGAGGTCCTGCAGAGAGACCTCAACAGATAGATGGCTGGGCAATCACCAACCATATAAAGTTCAACATGGGGAAGGACCAGATTCTGCACCTAGGACAGGTAACCCTGGATGTCTGTGAAGATTTGAGAATGAGATGCTGGAAAGCAGTGCCGTGGAAAAGGACCTTGGGGTCCTGGTCAACGACAAGTTGAATATGAGTCAGCAGTGCCCTGGCAGCCAGGAGGGCCAATTGTGTCCTGGGGGGCATCAGGCAAAGCATCACCAGCTGATCAAGGGAGGAGATTACCCCGCTCTACTCTGCACTGGGGCGGCCTCACCTTGAATATTGTGTGCAGTTTTGGGTACTACAGTATAAGAAAGATATTAAGCTCTTAGAGAGTGTCCAAAGGAGGGCAATGAAGATGGTGAAGGGCCTTGAGGGGAAGCCATATGAGGAGCGGCTGAGGTCACTTGGTCTGTTCAGCCTGGAGAAGAGGAGACTGAGGGGAGACCCCATTACAGTTCCTCAACTTCCTCATGAGGGGAAGAGGAAGGGAGACACTGATTTTTTCTCTGTGGTGACCAGTGACAGCATCTGAGTAGATGGCCTGAATTTGTGTCAGGGGAGGTTTAGTTTTAATATTAGAAAAAGGTTCTTTACCCAGGGGGTGGTTGGGCACTGGAACAGGCTCCCCAGGGAAGTGGTCACAGCACTAAGCCTGACAGAGTTCAAGAAGCATCTGGATTATACTCCCAGGCACATGGTGTGACTCTTGGGGATGGTCTTGTGCAGGGCCAGGAGCTGGACTCAATGGTCCTTGTGGGTCCCTTCCAACTCAGCATATTCTGTGATTCTGATTCTGTAATATTAAATAATGAAAACCTGGAGAAACAATGTGGGCCTTTGGCAGATGTATAAGTAGTTAGTAGTAAGTAGTTAGTAAGTTAGTAGTAAGTAGGTCTTTGTGCATGTTATTTTTCATTATTATTCTTGACCCTTTTACAGACACTAATTATAATTCTAGGAGTTATATTAGAATGAGAGAAACCACTTTTCCAAAATAATACAGTTATTCTCAATGTGTGAGTTAGTTCAAATGAAAAAAAAATTAAAGGTGTTTGCACACTGGAGCAAATTAATGGATACTATAGTTTGTTAATCTGTTCCTATGATTGACAGGCTTTTCAGTAGGGTGCGCATCAAGTATAGCTATTTCTGAAATGTTCTTTGCAGGTTTTAATAGACAGAAGCCTAGAAGCATGTCTCTTTCCATAATTTTGATTAATATAAATGTACATGTTCTCTTCATCTTATTTTATTACTCCTGAACACTTAATTTTGGGTGTCATCTCCTTACAGTTAATTCCTCAAGACAGTACTATTTTGCAAAAGCAAGAATTGTGTATCACGCTGACATGTTTGCAGCTGCCCTGTGTTTAGAATGCCCTAAAGCACCTCAGATAGGTCATATATTGGTATTTAATTACCTATATTTCCGCCACTTATGCATTGTCAGCCATCAGACAATCCAAGCCCAAGAGCCCTTGAATTTTTTTGCTAAATAACTCTAATGGTATGTCTGGATTGATACCTCCAAATTCAGTGCCTTTAATAGAAAACTTAATTGTTCTGCAGTTCTGGGTACTGCTAGATATATGTTTTGAAATAGAGATTGACAGGTTTGCAGGTGCGGTGTAATATATTGTATGATTCAATGAAATGAAAGTTATTTGCATGTGCTGGGAGTATGCTAGGTTTTTGCTTTTGAGGTTTGAAATTCCTTGCGGGTTTTTTGCAGGAAATGAGTTCTTTTAACACCATGCTTTGCCATGCCTACATTGCTGAAGAGCAGTATAGGCTTATCCTTGTTTAAAAAAATCACACTAGTATGATTTGAGTACTTTTATTCCAATATTAGTAAAAGGGCAAAGCCTTGAAAACATTGAGGAAAGATTCCTCAGAGACCAATACTGTGACTCCTGTTGCTAGGAAACCATTTTTATTTGGTTTCCTTCAAAATTACTAAATCACTTTATGTCTGGCTTTAAAGGCAGCTGGGAAGTAGTAGAAGGAAACACATTTTAGGCGTCTCAGCTCTTCTACCTATTTCTTTCCAATATGAGGAGAGCAATGAGTCAATACAATGTGGTGGGATTCAGGGGAATATATGAATAACTGACATAAGAGCAGTGGGGTCTGTGTGAGGGTGCATTATATGAAGCAGGGTGGGTAACTGGGTGAGCACACAGCAGAGCATTGGGACCTTCCTGCCTCCCTCCCAGCTTCCTTTCTCAGCTTCTCTTGTACCACCTCCTGTCTGCTCCTTTTCCTGGCGTGCCCCATGTATTTTTAGTGACTCTTTTTCATCTGCTTTTTGGGGCTCTCTGGATCTTTCTTATCCTTTTCATCCTGCTCCATCTCCTCAGCCTGGGTATAGACCAGAGAGATCAGATGGGTGGAAGCAGTGATGGCTATATGACTCTTGCCTGATGAGTGGGATGGGCAAGAGGTGGATTTGCCAGGGCTGGGGTTTGCTAGGGCTGAGGTTTGGGCCAACCTTTCAGGCAGACCCCAATGACCCTGTGAAGGGGAGTGTGGGTTACACAAGGTCACAGTTTAGGCCAGAGGGAGAGCAGGCAAGGATGAGTCCCCACGCGGTAGTCATGGGGGAGCAAGAGGTAGAGAAAGGCCCTGGTTCACTCCCTCACTCATATACCTACTCTCCAGTGAGCTCCCACAGGTTTGGTCCCTCTTCAGGTCAGGAATTTCCTTGCCCTGCTTCTAGCTTTCTCCTCTTCTCCGTTTCCCTCCCTGTCTTGCCACATCCCATGTCTCTTCTGATGTGCCCCAGCCTGGGTTGGAGCATGAACGACAGGTAGTGAAGGGGCTTCTCCGGAAGTGGATGGGAAACTGGGTACTATTTGGATCCTGAATTGGAAAAAAAATGAGAACCAAAGTTGCTTATTAACCTTAAAGTTAGTGAGTGTGACGACTCCAGTAGGTGTTCTTGTCCAACGAAGAAAAGCTGCAGTATGAGCTTGTGGGGGAGTAAAGGGTTTGGCACACCAACCTCCCCTGCTTCCCCCAGGTACTTCATGCAGAAATGGCTGCTCCCCACATTCTCTCCTGGTAGAACCAAAGGGCTTTGGGTGGATGGTGAAGCTTCATGTAAGCAAAGGCCTTCAACTTTCTCCTTCCTACCCATCCAGGAAAGGGACTCTTCTCATCTATTTTGGTCCAAACAATCTCTTGAATGTAAAGGTTCCCTCATGGTAGCTGCTAACAAGCACACCTGACCCTGTCGTGACCAGGCCAGAAAGGCATTACATGGTGAATTTAGGTATCTCAGTACAGAGAAGCTGGACACTGATAGTGTGTGAGTGACTGTGCAGACCTTGAAGGCTGTTGTGGGCTGCCTCCCTTGCATCCTGGGCCATCAACTTCAGCAAATTGTCATTTTGCAGGTGAGTGCGGCCTTAGTGCGGGTGGTATCAGGGCTAATGTTTTGTATTGTTCTCTGGACTTTACGTTTAGGCTGGACAAGAGGGTGAGGGTCATGCTCATAGATTATTGAATTAATAACTTTTTTGTAATATTCAAATACATATACTAGGTTCTGATATTTTCTTGGCAATCATTTTCACCCTGCAGTTTCTGGATACCTGGGCATAAAGGATTTTAAGTTTGAGAATAAGATTTATTTCTCTCTTTCTTTTTCTTTGTTTGTTTTCTCATGAATTCTGATTAAACCTATCTTACCTTGCTAGAAATGAGCAATAGAAAGATTTTGACTATACTCTTTTCTGAAGAATGTCATTCTACTTATCATGGAAGGCATCTTCCATAGCAGTTGTCAGCCAGAAATGCACAAACCTAGTTAATTTGGTTTAATTTAAAGGGAATGGTAGATTCTAATACAGTTATTGAAATAATAACATTTTCTCTGAGCTTGTATGTAGTGATTCTAGAACTAATATTTAATCTATTTTGGTCCAACCTAACTAGACACCTGAGAATTGAACAGTATTCAGTATTCTTTTAAGCCTCTTCCCGTCGTTTTTTAAAGCAAGGAACAACTGTATTTGGGGGGTTTTGTTGGTGTTTTGCACTTCTAAAAGAGAAATGTGTACATGCTGTATACAATGTGTTTTAGATTATGTTATGTGTGTGTAATTCCTTCACAGCACATTTCATTGAAGAACAAAGGAAAAGGATAAGCCTTTACAAAGCTACAGAAAGCAAAGTGTTGTGTTTCTAAGAGCAAAGATTTAAGCAAAGTCAAAAAAGCTTGTTTAAGTTAGAGGGGCTGTCGTTTATCACTGTGTGGGTTCAACCAAACCTGTGTATTCTACACCCATTGTTAGTTACCACTACTGTCAATAGAACCAGTATCTTGATGATGTGTTTCCATGTATAATGTATGTATTACATTCACAAACACAGCACCTACTTACCTAAATATGTACACAGATGTCTAGATATTTATGCATTCTTCAGAATTAATCTAGGTATTTTGTTACTTTTCATTCAGATGATCCAGAAAACATTAAATATCTCAATTGAAGTATTAATACCCCCTAAACTTAAGCAGCATTATATTTAGACAGGTACTTTTACAATATCATTCTAAATATATTAGCTTCATGTCAAAAAATATTTTCTCCAATCTTTACACATATTGAACCTGTAACTTCAAGCAAGTCTGCAGTTGTATTAGAGAGACCTGGAGGGGAGGAAATATGTAATTATGTTTTCATTCCTATCTACTGAGCTTAACTGGTAAAGAATTACTGGTATTTCAACCTTGAACTGGACTTTAGTGGATTCACAGTTTCTGTGGGAGATCAAATAATGATTTCTTTACAATAATAAAGGTTATATACAATAACATGTTAAAAAATGATAGCCAATATTTTGCTTCAACGGCATTCTGGTTGCCTGTCAGTTTAAAATGTTTCTGTCAGACTCCCAAAAATACTCGAGTCTTTAGAGACCTTGAAAAGGAAATTATTGCAGGGTGACCTATGGTTTCCTTAGATTATATTCTCTCATTCCTTTGGGTGGCATTTGACCCTCAAAGACATATGTATCCCAAATGGTCCTATTTGCAGAGATGCCTGTTTTTACAACTTCGATGCAGCCGAAACCAATTTCCATTTTGTGGGATATACAAAACCAAAGCATCATCCCAGTCCAGCTCATATAAATTGTCAGCCTAAGAGAGTGGGGAATTTATTTAGTGACTTATTTATTTTTGGGTAGTGCTGAAGACTGGTAGTTAACTCAGAATTGTGGAGTTTTGGCTCCCTGTTTTCAAAAGGTTCTTTGTATGATCCCGTATAATTCTGTAACAGATGGGAGGAGAGGTTGATAATTCTATAACCCAGGTAGATTTAGAAAAAAAGCAGTGCCATAAACCCATCATTCTTAGGGATAAACTAATTAGTAAAAGGCTTTTCTCTTACTAATGGTATGTGTTTCATAATCATAGAATCACAGAATCATAGAATTGAGTGGCTTGGAAAAGACCTCAGAGATCATCAAGTCCAACCCTTGGTCCAACTTCAGTCCATTTACTAGATCATGGCACTCAGTGCCATGTCCCATCTCAGTTTAAAAACCTCCAGGGACGGTGAATCCACCACCTCCTTGGGCAGGCCATTCCAATGCCTGACCACTCTCTCTGTAAAGAATTTCTTTCTAATATCCAGCTTAAATTTCCCCTGGCAGAACTTAAGCCCGTGCCCCCTTGTCCTATTGCTGACTGCCTGTGAGAAGAGACCAATCCCCACCTGGCTAGAACTTCCCTTCAGGTAGTTATAGACAGTGATGAAGTCACCTCTATGCCTCCTCTTCTCCAGACTAAGAGGAGGCTTAGATAATGCACTTCCAGACTTACTGTGTGCCACTGAGATCTTTTCCTGAGTAATCATGTATCATTTTTGTCAATATCGGCATGCCTAAGTGGGCACATCAGGACAGAATCTGACTTTAATTCTGTTACTTATAGTTGTACTGCTTACTGTTGAAGTTTATAAAACAAGTTCCTCTACACTCTGTGTTGCTATGGATTTTTCCTTGTATTTTCTGAGAAGAGGTAGGTGATTATTTGTTTGGCCTCTCAGCAAATTCTGTCCAGGTTTGTTTAGTTTTTTGGGGGAGGATTGAATCTGATATTTTTCAAATTATGAGGAATGGTATTCTTGGTTTCCAAAGCATTAAATATCTTTGTTCTTGTTTATATACAGGAGTTAACTGAAGTAGAAAATTTCTTAATTTTTTAAAAAGACATTTGTTTAGACTGACTTATCAGGTTCTCTTCTGTCTGTGCCAAAATTAAATAGTGCATTGAGAAGCAGAAGAACTGAGGGACGTTTCTGTTCACCTCATGCACTGGATAGGAAAAATGTTCAATTTACCATCTTATTTATAACCTGCCACAATTTAAAATTACTTACTGAAAATTTAGAAGCAGTTGATAAGACAAACTTCCGTAAAATGTGAAAAATTTAATATTTATTGGTGTGCGCATTGAGCAATTACTTAACTGCTGTTGCTTTTTGATAAGACATCAGTGTAGCTTCAAAAAGGGAGGGAGAGGGAGGAGAGAGAGCCCACTAAGGAAAACCAAACAACATTAAATACAAAGTCAAAGCAGAATTTCTCTCATTTCCATCAAAACTCTTTTCCAAATGGTAAATCCTATAAATGAAAATAACTACATCAGAACATTTGTGGACAAATTTTATATGTGGCTACTATTAATATTTTCTGTCAGTGTTCTGTAATACTGAAGAAGTACATTGTAACACCTGTAACATCAGTGTCTCTGTTGAAGCCTTCTGGCAAATTAGAAGTCCTATGAGAAAGATGGGACATAAAAAGAAAATGTAGGACACAATTATTGATGAACTTTATTAAGAAGTAGCAGTAAAAGGAAAATAGTATTTATGTGGTATGTTTGCATATAGTCTTGCAAATATTCCACATAATTAAAGCTATATTTTTAACTGCACTTTTTCATTAATACTTCTAGAAAATGAAATCTTGTTCACAAATTTATTCTGGACTGTTTTTTCTTCTATTTGTGTGGAGGTTGGAGGGATCCCCATGCAAGAAATGAGCGAGGAGGTAAACTGGTTTAGAAATTTCTCATTGCTCAAGAAACCTACTGTGGCTAAAGAAACACCTTGAGAGACACATTGAGAGAATGCATGAGAACAACGACCTTTTGTCTTTCCTTTAGAGCTGCCCCCTGGTTATGCCAAAACCGGCAATTCTCTTACCTAAGAAGGTGTAAAAAGAAGCATTCTTTTCCCATAAGTGGGGGAGGGGAAAAAGAGGAGAGAAAGGGAACAGCCAAGAGACCCTAAAGGGTGCTTCTGCCACCCAGTTGTGAACCAGTGCAGCTGTGAGTGACCACAAAATAAACATCCTTTCTTGCTTAAAAGTCCATGGCTTAGCCTTCTGACTACCTGCGTGAACATTGGAGCTTACAGTTTGTCTTTTTATAAATATTATCCCACTTTATTTGAGACTGGATGACCAACTGAATTTTTCTTTCAGATATGCAAATAATTTTCAAAAGGTGGAAAGATTAAGGATTCGTAGAGTTGTATTCCATCTAAACAAGACCTAGGCCTAGAAACAAGTAAGTTATTTGTGTTCTGTCAAGAGGACAGTACATCTTCTGTACTGTCTTTGGTCTTCCTGAAGGGGAAAAAAAAATAACAGGATAACTGCTTATCACAGCAATTTGGAGTCTTTTAAAACAAATAACCTTCCTGAGTACACATATAGTGATGGTGGTAGCAGATTTTGATTACAAAACGTCAAGGGACCAGTTTTGGCCAAAGTTTTCAAAATGTTTGGGCCAAGCTAGAGGCAGCAGGAGAATACAGATTCTGGCTTCATGTAAGTTGATGTGTTTAAGATTTCACTAAGTCTGGTACATAATTACATTACAGAAATGGCTAGCAAGTAAGCTTTAAAAAACTTAATAGTGTTCTTATATTTTCAGGTGCATTAGATATGTTTCAGCTTGCCAGCAGGACGTCTTGCATGGTTGTGTGCAGCAGATTGATTATAACAAAATTTGTAGTCATGTTGAGTCCATTTTCTGTTTCATTTTTTTCCAGAGAAATTCCTTAATGATTGAAGTTGTCCCTGCCTATTTCCCAAGAAGTAAGGCACAAATGGTCTATGATATGTTTAATCTGTGAAATCAATTCTGTATGAAAGGCTTTTGGTGTGTGTTTAAATATTCTGAACATGTTGGGTGCCTCACAAACTAACTATCAAGATTACTTTCTAGATGAGATGGATTTTCAGCAACAATAAAGTCCAGTGACTTTTTACAAGTCTGTGAACTAGTGTCAGGTGCCAATTTTGTGGACAAACTTCCAAAACTAAAAAGAAACAAAATAGAGTAAAAACATGTTAGTAGTTTCTAAATGAATATTTTGATATCTTTGATATCTTCAACTCTGCCACTTTTAGAATAAGTGGAATGCTTTAAAGGATCTTGCTTTCATGGCCTATTTTCTCTCTTTTATCAGTCCTGGAGTAAAGATAGAGAGAAGGAAGCTGAAAGAGCCCAGATTTACTATCTTTCTTTAAAGGCTAATACTGCGCCAATGACCTACCTCTTAACTCTCATTCTTGTGCCATTATTAGATATGAATAAACTTTGAACATTCTTGTGAGAATTTTTACTTGTGCTTAAGTGAGGTAATTATTCTTGTTTAATGCGGAGTTATAGCCTAACTAAAAGTCTCCCTGGGAAGTTACCATATTACTGGAGAAAATGATGAAGCACACTGTTAACATTTACTCCTCTCCATATTTGGCTATGCAGATGATGTCGTTGGGAACAAATAAAGAAGCTTCTTCCATTTCCTTATATTTCATGGAGAATGAACTTCCTTTTTTCATGTTTTAATTGATAAATTACCTTATTCTACAGTGCTGAGGCAATTAATAACTTTCTTGTGTTTAACATAACTGTTTAAATACTGCTTTTAAAAGTGTAATTACTTTGCTTCCCCTTTTTGTTTATCCTGTTTTGTCCATGACACTTATAGTAAAATGAGAGAAATAACCAGGTGTTCATTAACACAAAATTAGTCTTTAGTGCAGAGAAGACTTCACAGAATATTAGAATGTCAGGCTACTGATATTCATGATGGCCAAGACCTTCACTTCACAGTAAGCTGCTTTTCAACTGCCTTCTAGGATTGCAATCTGAAAAGCAGTATCCTTCTAAAACTGCAGCATATTGATTTATCCACTGATAAAAAAGATATAGATATAATATATACTGTTATATATATATACTGTTATATAATACATACTGTTTCACTAATAAGCACCAATAAACTGACCTTTTTTTATAAAATAGGGAAGGCAAACAAACTCTCAAGGTGATTAATCTTATAGTAGCTGATGCAAGCTCAGTGAAAATAGTATAAATCTCATTAATGTCCTAGAGTTAAATCTAAACATCCTATTGCTGTTTGGGACATTCATCTTGCTCATCTTCCTTAAGGTGTCTGTTCTATCTATTTAAAATTTCAACAGGATTCATATCAGTTCCCTGTTTTATTATAATAACAGAAATAAAGTTGAATATATCTTGCATATTTTTTATGTGGGGAAAATCAGTTTAAAAATGCAAATCATTTTCCTTGTGTATATGCTAGGAGTAAATTCTCTAAGATTTTGTTTAAGTTTCGCTGAAGAATACCATTTAAATGGTGAACCTTTAGAAACTGTAGTTTGCCTGCAATTCTGAGTTGCAAATCATTCAACAGTGGCTGGGGAAATAGTTATGTGTATTAGACCAGACTAGTCTGAGTTTTTAATCATCGCTATTTATTCAACCTGTAACACAAGTGTTTTAAGTAAAAATATTTAAGGTAGTTTTATGCTCAGGCACAAATAGTCGAGTCAATATTCAAATCTAATAAAGTTTCCCAGTATTCTTTTTAGAATTAAGGTATTTATTAACTGGTCTACATTCAACTTACTTTTAATGGAATGTGTGAGTTTGGGGGGGGAGGTTGTGGGGTTTTTCGTTGTTGTTTTTCTGACAAGCTGGGTATGGCGTAAGCTCCGCTTTCTGCTATGTAGTATTTTTTAGTCTGGTTCTGTACATTTTACTCATGAGGTATTTTTACATCAGTAGTCTTGCAGATAAATGATGTATGTGTGTTCAATAGGTGATCCTGTCATCAGTAAATTCCTGAAGGCTCTATGCATTCTATAAAGGTTAGCACAATAACAAAGCATAACAAACCTCCCCACTCAAGATGCAGTGGATTACAGCTATTTTGGAAAGAAATTGTGTCAATGTTAATTTTTGTTATAATCTTTGTGTGTTTTGAGTGTAAAGCAATATGAACAGGCCTTTACATATGCAGAATATCAAACGAAGGGAGAAGAGCATCATATTTTTTTTGGAATTAGATGCATTTGTAGTGCTTATCCTGACAGGAATGATCAGCCGCATTTAGTTTGACATAGCCTCAAGTGTTTACTTTCCATGCAAACTTGAACTACATCAAATATCACAAGAATATATTAATGTTGGTTGTACATAAATACTGACAATACTATATAAGCTTCTAAAATAAACCCTTATTTTTTGAGGACTCCCACCAGTATTTCACATATATGACATCCTGATGTCATAAGCTGACAATGTTCACCATTCCAGCTGCAGAACTTGCCAGTCATATCAGTAATAGTAACAAATCTCTCAACAAGTATTTAATTAAGGTAAAACTCTGCTGAAAACGCAAAGGCCAATAATTTCTAATTTGAATTGTTATTTTAAATTTTGTCATCTTATTTGTAAATGATAGATTTGACTTTCACAAAAAATCTTTGTTATGAAAAGATAAATGATTTTGTAAAGCTGATAGCGTCTTCTGCCTTAAAACTTTGCATGCCTCATGATGACTATGATTTCTTGACTTTACCTGAGGGGAAGACTTTAGGTTGAGAAAACAAAAGAAAGAAAAGTGTCTTGCATTAATGAAATTGTGACAAATATTTGGCAAGGGTTATTTTTTTCTGAGAATTATGAAGGGCTTAGGGGACCCAAGAAGAACATTGTTCTTTGAGTCAGTAGCAAATATAATTCCTTTAGCAAGATGATTTTTTCAGCAGGAGCATTCTCCTGAAATGAAAGGACAGTGAACTGGTCTAATAGCAGTGCTAAATACTTGCATACCTTCTGGTCACTGCAATACTTACTCAAGCATTTTCACTGTCCATACAACACCTGTGGAATTTTGTAGGAACTTTTGAATAGATAGAGGTTTTAAGAGCCACTCATTTGGTTGATCTGAGTATTTCACCATGTTTCTCAGCCCTAAACCGCAGAGAGATAAGTTGAAGAGACCAGGAAGAAAGGATGCCCATATAAATCTGATTATTCAGCAGATAGTATATCAGAGTACAAAATTCTGGTTTGTTTCTTTCCTCTGTTACTGAATCAGTTTTAAACTTGTTGCTTTCAAACTTGCAAGTCTGAGCATTATAATGTCTGGACAGAATAGCTGGTATATATACAGCATCAATATACTTTCATTAATGTAATACTCATTAATACCCAGAAGCAAGCTAACTAGCCTAACTGAAATGCTAAATAATTGTTACAACAGGGCTTCTACTTAGCCTGTAGGAAGTGTGATTCTAAAATGCTTGGTGCTATGAGGGCAGAATTTGCTTGTGTATCATTACAAGGCACTCTTTTATTCCCTGAAACACAACCTGAGATTCAATCTTCAAAATATAGTGAGGAAAGAAAAAAAATTTTTAAGTAGCTAGAGTTTTTAATTTCGTACAGAGTTTTACTCCTATTTTAAAGATGATGCTTCCTTTCAAGGCTAAAATAATTCTTTTTACTAAAGTATCTATTTTACCAACTCATCATGGCTTGGCTTCGTAAACGAAGATTTTGAAGGGCTCTACCCACGCTTGCTACAGGCTTGCTGATGGCTGAAAAGGCCAATGTGCGACAGACAAGTCCGGTTGCAGAAGGGACAAGAGAAAGATTCCCCAGGCAGCAACGACTGGATGTGATTCTTTCTGAGTTGTCTTTTCTCCTCGAGAGTGATCTTATGCGAGTTCTCAAAGGAGGCAGCATTATAGATAATGTGTCTCCAGGCCTCCCGATTGGAGGCCAGAGCAGACCAATGATGATGGTCAATATGGCCAAGGCTGAGATGTTGTTTCAGGGAGTCCTTGTATCTCCTTTTTGGGGCTCCTCTCTTGTGACAGCCGGTGGCGAGTTCACCTTAGAGCACGATCTTAGGGAGGCGGTGGTCCTTCATCCTGGAGACGTGCCCTGCCCAACGCAGCTGTGTTCTCAGCAGCATGGCCTCGATACTTGTGACTGCAGCCTGTTCAAGAACAGACGTATTGGTCACATAGTCC
>VYXB01001133.1:0-16604 GCA_013397135.1 Pachyramphus minor
AGGGATGGAAGGATGGAGGGATGAATGGAAAGTGGGTGGGTGGAGGGATGGGTGAACAGAGGGGTGGAAGGCTGGGTGGGTGGAAGGATGGATGGGTAGATAGACGGAGGGATGGGTGAAGGGATGGACGGGTGGAGGGAAGGAGGGATGTGTGGATGGTTGGAGGGAGGCATTAAGGGATGGATGGGTGAGTGGATGGGTGGATGAAAGGACAGAGTGATGAATGGACAGAGAGATGAGTGGATGGAGGGATGGGTTGTTAGATGCATAGATAGATAGATGGGTGGATGGATCTGTGGATGAACAGAGGGGTGGATGGGTAGAGAGGTATGGGAGCCCATAGGTGGTGATGCCCACATGGGGAAGCAAGCAGGCGTAAACTGGGAAAAAAGAGCAACCTTTCCTCTGTTGTGTTTTTGCTTGTGCAAAGAGGAGAAAATGTTTGTAAAGCCTATTTCCCAGAAATATTTGCCTCTGAGGCAAGAGGTCCTGCCAAACCTCCCACAGGGACCTTCTGCCTAAGCATATGCAGTGTAAGGGTCACCTGTGGTGCCTTTTCTGTTCACCATTTATATAGAAAAAGGACACAGACAGTATTTAACCAACTGACAACACTGCTAGTGGATGGCACTGATTTTGTTCTCAGATTTGCAGAAACTGCAAAATGTCCCATCCTTGTGGCATAGCCACCAGTTTCACAGGCTTTGCTGACCAACATTCCCACAGCATTTGCTCCTTCCACTCTTCTTTCAAGGAAAGTATAACACAGGGCAGATTTCTTACAGGGCTTGGCATAGATTGTTGGACATACAGTCTCAGTAAAGGTTTTGAAAAATAACTTCCAGTGAGTCAGAGCCACATGACTTTGCTTAGTCTCCCATTCCCACCCCAATGCTGTCCTCCAGCCTCATGTGCCACAGTGTCAGAGCAAGTCATCTCCCAGGTCACAAGAAATGTCTAAAGAAACAGTAGTGGTGGTGGCAGCAGCTATTTCCTAGCTCAGAAAGCACAAACTTATGGTCTTTTTTTCATGGTAAACAGCTGCTTCCTCACTTGTGCTGAAGAAAGTCCTTCCAAAGCTTTTCTTTTTAACTTCTGTAGCAAAACAAAATGAAAAACAGAGACAAATGTGTGAGGCTGCCTTTGATTTTCTGCAGTGGCAGCAACCAAACTGCGAGGGGGGGAAAAGTAGAGAAAAAAAATAATTTAAAAAAAATCCAAAACCCACAAGTGTGGACTATACTATTCCTCCAGGCAGAGAAGAATGCTGGAGGTGGTATATGCCAGGATGACATCAGGGCAGTGATGCAATTGATCTGCAGCCAGGAATTTTGTGTAGCAGAGAGCTATGCAGCACGTATAGAGAAGGGTGTATATTTTTATATGTAAAATTTGCTGTTCAGAGTACATACACCCAAGCTGCTGAATGCAGATATTAAGCTACATACTTTGTCTGTGCATCTCAGTTAGGTGGGGGGCAGGGAACTCTGGATATCAGAGGTCACCCAACAGTTTTCCATGAGAAAAATGTGTTTCAGTTTGCGAGATTTCAGCTGTTTGGGCTGGATTTTTTCCATGCATGCTTTCTGCCCCAGGCTAAGTGGTTTTTGGGAAAGCTTCAGCAAAAAGGTTTAGTTGCTTCTCAGCACAAGGCTAGGGAAAAAATACATTTTGACTCTGTAACAGACTTTACATATGAAAAGAGATGTTAGGGGGATTCTGTAATGGTTCTGCACACTGGAAAAGGAATATGGCATTTGTGCCATCAATACCAGACATCCTGCTGCCCATGTTCTCCAAATCAGCCACATTACAAGCTTCCCAGAAATCTCAGCATGTGCAGAATGAGGGGAGACTTCTTAGTGTCTGAAAACTCCGTATGTGTCCTTCATCCATGAGCCTGGACCATGATGGAAAGAATATCCCTCATTGAATCAGGGATGGAGGGAAATGATGGGCTAACTATGAGGGCACTGTCTTCCCAAGCTCTCCAAAATCTTCTATCTCACAAAAGGTCAGTTGCTGCCAACCAGCTAGAGAAGAAATTCCAGCTAACCTCCTTCCTACTCCCATTCTTAGCCTCTGCTTTTGTCAAGCATTGCACAGCATATCTTCCATTAACAGTCAGGTCAACAAATGCCACAAGAAAACAGAAGGACTGTGACTACTCCTAAAGTGTACATGACCCTCTGGAACAAGATTTGATTCCCTGAGTCTCACCTCCACTGATAACAAAACCTACCAGAGTGCTGGCTTCCTTCAAGGGATCTCTCCAGAGAGAGAGTAGCCAAGAGAAACACGCTCCTGATGCCTCTCTGGCTGCCTTAGGAAATGTGTTCCGGGAAATTAGCTGATGAACCAGCCTGAGACTCAGGAAGGTCCTGAGTAACATAACACAAATGCAGAAATGGTTCGTTCTCATTTAAACCGTTTCTCTTTCACTTTTTTCTTCTTTAAGATCACTAACTCTATATCCAAGAAATCCTAAGCAGAAAGTGAAGGTGACAAAGTCAAGCCTGGAATAGTTAAGAAAATCAGCATGAAAAAAAGCTTATGCTTGACTCTCTTTCCTATCCACTTTTAAAAATGTGTTTTCACATGACATGATCAGGTATCAATATCATGAAATGCTGCTTATGCTGCTCTGGATGTTTATTGCAAGTAAACATAAATTAAGCCAAGCTGCACTCATAAGCCCCTGTTCAAGTAAGTATGCCTCCTAATCCAATAGGAGTATCCTTACAAGTGAAACTGAGTTTCACAATTCAGTCCCAAATACCTATACATTAGTAAGTAAATCTATAGGAAGAACAATTGGTGCAAAGAGCTGAGCCAGGAGCAAACTTCCATTACCTTGACAAAGAATTACCTAATTTATACAAAAACATCATGGTAAATGCAGGAAATACCACATCAATTGATGTAAATCACTCACTATCTCATCCTAATCCCATTCAAAATTAAAAGAATGCTCTAATCAGAATCTGCAAGAAGAATGGAGGAGGTAAAGGATAATTACACAGTTTTATGAAGAGAAGTTCACTGGCATGGGTAATCTGAGATGAAGTAAAAAAGTAAATCTAATATCTTCTGGTAGTAAATACATTCAATTTTTGTGAAGAATTAATAAAATTGTCAAAAGGCACAAATTAAAACTGGAAGTACAGCTGGTGCTCCTTGTGCACTTGCTGAACACTGCACAAGAAAGAATTGATGTGACAATTGATGTGATCTTAAGCACCAGCCTTCTACTAATCATTTGAAAACTGGTCTTTTTGTTGTTTAATCCTCCTTCTGATGGGTTTTGCCATCCAGCATGACTGGAAAAATATAAGACAGGCTCTCTACTTTAAAAATCCATTAATTGGTAAAGAAAGAGGGAAAACATGTGCTATTGATTATGTAATTTATGTGTTATGATATCCCGGTGGGCTGACATGTTTGGTGGTGACCTTAGCCTTTGAAATGGTGGATTATATAGTATAAATCTCCCTCTAGGAGCAGTGGACTTTTTATAGAGAAAATCTTTCCATTATTATGCTACAGCTTACGACTGCTGAATGTATTTTTGGTCTAACCTTGAAAGAGAAAAAATGAGAGGACTTCTGCTAAAACAACAAGCCAATATCCCTCAGTGGCATTTCTGCAGATGTTCCTGGCAAGGAAAATTTGGCCATTTTATCTTCACTCAAATTAAAGTAAGTGAGCATCTGGATTCTTTTCTGGAAATAAAGATTTACACATTTGCAGCTATGAAAGGCGTGCAAGGCGGAGAAGACTGTGTGTTTTATATATCCAAGCAAGACGCTGTTTTTCTCTGACAGAGAAATACCTCACATTTTCCTTTCCAGTTACCTGTTTCTCTGGCCATGGCACTGCTGTTATTTACCCTTCTCTGCCCTTTGGGAATGTCTGGATAACTGATGCCAGTGCACTGTATTAAAAATATCAGAATTACAAATCTCCTACAAACAGGTCCAATCCTCTGCAAAATTTCAGGATGGTTTCCTGCAGAAATAAACAACCATACAGTGTATGGGTGGGTCTGTATGACTCTAGTTATCTGCCCTTCCCTTTTGCCCTTCCAGGAGCTTTTAACAGCTACAGACATTTCCACGAAATGTGACAGAGGGGTAGTTGTATCCAAGGTCATTGAAGTCCTCATACTTTGTGAACGTGGGTGGTGAAGGAAAGAAATGCTAATGCTGAACCCAGTGATGACTCGATAAAATATCAAAAAAAACACCTTGCCCCTAATTAGACATCAGAAACTCTACATGACAGAGGGCAAACAGGCTTATCTCCACCTACAGCAGAACAACTTGCTCAGGAGGACATTACTGTCTTTATTTTTAATATAAGGGAACCTGCAGTGAATGTTCTGATGGGCATAGAGAGACATCAAGGAAAAAAATCGTGGAAACCTGTGTGTGTTTCTTCTGCAACACCTGCATGGTTATCTAAGAAGCAACAATCTTTTTACTCTTCATTCCATTCTCTCCTAGACTAATTTTGTTCTTTAATTATGAGTCCTGGCAACCTTCAGTACAAATGAGGATTTTCCTCCTTTAGGTAATGAATGTTCTTGGCTCTGAGGAGGAGGCTTGTCTGTCAAAACATTAGCTGTCTCTTTTATATGTTAAGTATTAATTGTATTTATCTTCGAATTATTTTCAAATACTGGAGGCATTCTTCCCTGTATTGGAATGCAACAAGTGTTTAATGTCAAGTTTTCATGTTATTCTTGTTCAGATACGAGGCCAAAAAAAGAGTAATTAAGTTCTCATTTAAACCCCAATTCCTTACATACATGTATTCTCTTACCACACACAGCCTCCTTACTAGCCCCACGCTCTTCTACAGGAGGCAGGAGCCTGCAACTCATGGGGACAGGTACAGCCCACAACCTCACTGCAGATGGCCTGAAAACCTATTATTATGACTATTCCACCATTTACTGGGTAACACTAAGGCATGTGTTAATGTGCGGCAGACCAAAGGCACGTCTGTGTATTCAAATTTCTTGTCCCTGAAGCAAAGGAAGGAGTTAATGGCTCACCACCACCTAACGCAGAGGTTCTTTTCCCCTGCTAAACCTGGCCAGTGACAGCCTTTACCCACACTCTCATCTGGAGCTATCACAAGTCTATTGCTTCCAGCAGAAAGAAAATGAAGGGTTAAATCTGGAGTGATCTGAAAAGAAACAAGAGACATAGGTGGTTTGTGTACTCTGTGCACTCAGGGACAAAATTAGTACATTATTTTGGCAGTGTAGAACCACACTGACCTGCATGCTGGCCTTCCAGTGCCTCCAATGGCTACTGGCATGATTATTCTCTTCTACTGAAGGCTTCTTTGTGTGAGCCAAAGAAAGGGAGCTCCAACATCTCTTGCTGACAAAGGCATCACTCTTTTATAAAGTGAATGAAACCACTGCTTGGTTTTGTTCTGCCAAAGGAAGAGACAGCAGAGGCAATGTGGTCACAACCGACCTTCTCAGAAGTCCCACTGAGACCACAGAAGATGTGACTTCAATGCTTTGAGATACCCAGAACCCCAAACCCTAAAAATGCATTTAAGGCAGTGCAAGACGCAGATAAAACTTAGGCAAGAGGCACAAAAATAGAGAGCTCTGTAACCAGAGAAACACAATCGCACAAGAACTCCAGCATGCCACTTTTTCCATGCCACCACAAAGCTCTCCCCAGAACTTAGGATGGATAACTGAAGAGCAAAAAAAGCATTTCAGAAACATGTAGGAGGGGAAGGCCTCCATGTCTTGTGCCTTGTGCTACCTTCCCTTTATCCCAAGGGGCAGTCCGCCCTGTCATGCATTTGAGCAAGGAGCACAGCACCACGGTGATGAATCCGTGTTTTCCATTGCAAGGAAACATGACTCACATTCCCCATCATGACCCAGAGATTTGTGGTATCCAAAGCAAACACAGCTAGCAAAGCTGTTCAACAAACAATCAACAATCTCCTGCTAGCAGTCCACCCCATGAAATGCCACAATTTCAAGTTTTTCCTCCCTTTGTCCCTCACTGTTCTCTTCCCTCGTTCATTCTCAAAAACTACAGTCATAAGAAGATCCTGCCATACATAACCTCACCTTCCCACCCAAGAGCCTGTGGAGGCTTGAACAACATCCTTGGTTTCCATCACATGTCCCAATGCCTGTTGGATGATACCACTAGGAATATTCAGGAAGAAACTAAATCCTCACGTCCTTCAGAAAACTGCTTTGATTTTAGTGATTTTAGTAACCCCAATTCCCCTTTAGAGGTGTGGAGGAAAACAGCTTGCACAAGCACCATGCTGAGTAATACGCAAGCTCCCTGCTGTGCCAGAAAGGAGACTTAGAGCCTGAGCTCCAGCATCTGGGAGCCACCAGTTCACAGCCACCAGTTTCAACATGTAACTGGATGGTCTCCATTGTCACTTGTCCTGAGTGACTCAGGAGGCTGGGAAAAGGAGGAGGAGCACTGAAGAGCAGGCAGTGACAGTCCTCTGGTCTGCCACACCAGGGATGGGAGCTAGATGCATTCAGCATCCTCAGGTATCATTGGGGAGGGCACACCACTTTTGTCACTGACATGAGAGGACTTCAGGTGCTTCCCACATCCCCAGCTCACCCACATGCCCAGTGGTCCACTGCACATACAGGTTGCAGACAGCTGGCATCAGCAAAGAATCTGGGTATGATTTTGCACAGTCTGCAATGAGTTTTTAGTCTTTGCTGATACGATCTTCAAGAGTACCAACTGCCTTTGCAGTACCTGCCAGTAGGGAATGGGTATGAGACTGTTTCATTCTGGCCATCAAATAGCAATCATATGTTAACGACTTTCAGTTTATTCCCTGTGGTACCTGGTTCAGATTTGTGAAACACTTGCTAATATGTTTTCAGATTAAATGGACCTTTTCTTCTCTTAATGTATGTGCCTAAAAATAACAGGAGTTGCACAATCATGTCAGGAGATTAAATTACCCTGAAGTCTGCAGAGGGATTACAGCTGTCTCAAAACAATACATGTATACTTTATTCAGCAATGGTGTGCTTAGTCAAGACAAATTTAAGTGGTCATGAAGACTGCTTTGTTTCTCTATTAGTGCTTGTTAAACGCTGCATAAAAACACAGTGGTGTGAATGGCCAGACATCCACGACCAAGTCTGTTTCAGCAATCACCCTGCACAAAGCAAACATAAAAATCAATAAAGCCACCCAGCAGGTTCCAGGTTTGGCTTTCGAAAGGGCTGTTCTACACAGCGAAGTGTATGATATACAGCCATATACAACCATACTCAAACCTGCCTGACAGTTTGTATTATAGAGCCATGATCCTACCAAACTAAGAGAGTAACACTTCCCCTTCCTGAATTCTCATTCTTTGTCCCCTTAGTAATATTTGCAATGTCTGAACCAGGTGCCTAGACTCTCACATTAATTTGTAAGGGGAATTACATACCTACATTATCAGCTGCAAAGCCCAAATACAGGGAGGAAGAAGCTGCATGACTTGGGCAAAAGAGAAATCCTCATGAAAAAGGTATGCCTGTGACCCTGCCTGCTGGTGCTTCATCCACTGAAATGTAGAAAGACATCTCCGTGCAGGCAGGCAGGCAGCCTGCATGCTCTCCTGAAGAGATGGTCAGCAGTAGCAGCACCCTATGAGTCTTCAATAGCTTGGTGCAGACAATGTGCCTACCTGATCCAGCATTTCCCAGGAGTGACACAGAGGGATACATGCTGAAGAATCTCATGGGAGTGAGTCAGCCATGCTCAGTAGTCCTGGGCAGACCTTGACACCTCACCATCATCATACGAAAGCAGGTACTGGGGAATAATGAGGTACTCAAACAACATGGAGTTTTAAGGACAGACATTTGGGATTTAGGCACCTAACACGAAAAGTCAGGCCCTGGCTCCAATCTCTAACAGATTAACCTACAGTGATGGTGCCACCTCCCTTACAGCCAGAGGTAGACAGTCAAGCGCAGATATTGGATCCTCAGAAGAATCAGGTAATAACACTGAATATTACCACAAAACGCCAGCTAGAGTGGTTTTGGATTCAGAGGTAAGGTTCAGTCTGGGTGAGAAGTGTAGAGAAAACAAAGACGTTGCAGAGGATAAAAAGATATACTGAATACAGGGAAAAACACTTGGAACAAAAGGTGGCAGAAAGGCAATACAAAGACATTTAAGCATTTGCAGGAGTCAGTGCTTCTCTGGAATGACTCAGCCCTGCACAGTAAGGTCTCTGTAACACAGACAAGATCTATACAACACATCACCCCATCGTACACTGGAACTGGATTAGCCTGGACTTGAAACTGCATTCACCTGAGCTCCAGGCCAGGAGAAGGTTAACACACAGCAGCTCTGTTATGCCTCTGCTTCATCCCCACTTGTTTTGTATTTTCAGTGAGAAGTGGCTGGTGGAGTAGCTGAACCTTCAGCTTGCAAGTCTTCTGCCAGCAGAGTCCCCTCTGTGAATGGAATTTGCTGCTGCCCATCTGCAGCCAAAATCTCACCCTATCCACTGATACTCATTTGTCCAGAAGAGTTCACTTCAAAAGCAACAGCTGCTCTTCAAAGAGGCAACAAATTGAAGTGGAGAATCAGTGGCCCACCCAGCCTTGGCCTGAGTTCCTGTGAGTCTTTGGAGGGGCCCCGGCCCAGACTGCAGAGCAAGTGCAGAGCAAAGGGGGAAGAGATGCAGGGAGTGGGTTGTTTGTAACTTTTCTCAAAGAAGGAAAACCTTTACACTTTCTTTGCAAAAGTTCATTTCAGTGCAGATTAAAGATAGAGTATTATCTACCTCCACTGAGACCCCACAAAAAACATCTGTCATGGCCATCTGTCAATTCTGAGTATTCCTGTAAAATTACAGACCTTCAGCCTCTGCTAGGATACTAATGAAAAAGTGAAAATTGTTTTTTTCCCCTCATTTGACTGAAGAATTGCTGTAATTTTCTGTGGCTTGTGTAAAAAGTAGAAAACTATGTTCAGATTCTTTAGCATAAGCCTGGTATCCTCAGTTTCTTTTGAGATTGCCACTCATATATTACTGAAAGGTCATATATGACAACAAATTATCTCTCTCCAGACAGAGAGACACTCTGGCAGCCTGGAAAAACTCCATCATCCTGTGTGCTGTTTTACATGACTGAAAAAAGGTTTATCATATATGAGAAAACTTTACATTTATCAGGCTTCAAAACCAATGCAAACAAACAAAAATTACTATTTATGCTTCATGGGTTTTTATAACTGTTCTGCCCTGGTTATGTTCACTGTCCCCCCAAGAAATTTGCATTTGATCAAAGACTTTCAAATTCAGATGGTCCCATCTTCTCTCTCCCTGTACTCTGTTACTTCTTCTTACACTGTACCTAAAATGGCAACTGCATTCCCAAATGGATACTCAAGACCCAGGGTCTGCAACTAAATGCCCTAATGAAAGTGTCATCCCTACCGAGGTCCATAGGCTCAGTTCAAAGTACTGATCATGACTTCAGTGGGCCAAGAGGAACAGATCATTTTTTAGTTTACAGAGCTTTTCCAAAGAGCATTACAGCATATTGAGATTTGTACCAGAAAAGGTCTAATAATGGCCATGGGATTTCTGAATCACAGTTTTTCATCTCATCAGTTTTACCCTCCATAATTTCTCCACATTTACAAAACATTGTTTCACCAAACTATTTTTTTTTTTAAGGCACATAGAATCTACAGAAAGGAATTCAGTGCACTGAACTCTTTGGCCAATGAAGAGACAAACTGTAGAGCAAGCACAAGGCGCTCTTACCCTAAGCGAGTACTCACAAGCTCTTCATTTGGGGCTTCATGCAAAATCCACGCAAAATATCCAGGAACTGGGAAGAACAACCTGCTCAGAAGTATCTGACTGTTCACTTGGAAGCAGACCCAGTTTGAACCCAAGGTACAGCAGGTCTACCTCTCATGTGCCTGTTTCTTGCCCAAGTAGCACCGCCACAACCACACCTTGTACTTCCTAATTCTGAAGCGATGGGTTGCTTACTTATAAAGCATCATGATGACACAGCTTCACCCCAAAAAGGGCTTCCCCAAACAACAGTTTTCTGCTGCATACTTATTATCTCCCAGTGCTTTCTCTACCAAATATATTTCATTTATTACAAAAATGTTTCTCTTTTCTAACCCAGATAGGTGTGTGATACCACCCACCTGACCACAGCATCTGAGCAGGTTCTAGAATTGCATTCAGCAACATGCCTAACATTTGTCACATGGTTTGCTTGCTCACTCTCTTTCCCTTGCCCAGGGAACGTCTGTGTATTCAGTGGCTTGTTTCATTTTGGCTTTTTATTTTAGAGGTGCTTCTAGATATTTTCTACCAAATAGATATCAGCACCAGGAAGCATACCTTAAACTGAGAGCAGAGAGAAGTAAATCTGTGATTCCCTTTGGTAGAATTTCTGCCATTTGGTCTTAGAGTGGTCCCTGAGAAACCCTGTGTCTCCTGGACAGACAAGCTTAACAGTTCCTCTTGATATGAAATTGTTTACCATGAGAGTTCTGAGGCACTGGAACAGGTTGCCCAGAGAAGCTGTAGATGCCCCATCTGTGGAAACATTCAAGACCAGGTTGAATAGGGCTCTAAGCAACATGATCTAGTTGAAAATGCCCTTGCTCATTGCAGGAGTGGTTGAACCAGGTGACCCTTAAAGGTCCCTTCCACCCAAAATCATTCTGTGATTCCCTGATCCCTTCTGAAAGGCAAGAGTTTTGAATATGATCCTTAGTCTGAAGATCTCAGAATACTGAGTATGAATGAGGGGAATGCAAACTGCTTCATTGTTATTCAGTAGAAGAACAAGATCTTTTTTTGTGCTGAACAGATTGGCTAAATAAAATACCATCAGCATCACTGTTTTCAGACAAGAATGACACTTTAAGGTGAGAGTGACAGGTAGAAAGAACATGATGTGGTGGCACTGGGAGCAATTTCAAACAAATGGAACAGTACAAAAGCAGATTGGATGGAGCAGTAAATGGCATCAGGAGGGAGTGATGCAGTAAGCTGTAGAAATTAGAAGTACGCTTTTAGTTTAGATTTTAAACTAATATAGTAGAGGACTTTACCTGCTATGGTGAGGTTAGCTGATCTTGGAGACTTCCATATCCTAGGACCTGAACTGATCAGTTCTATCAAGCTTTTCTTTCCATGGGGGACCTGGAAGGAGACAAGAAGGATGAAAGAAAAGGGGGGGAAAAAATCATAGCCTTCAATTCTTAGCATCTGGAAAACTCATCTCAGAACAATGTTCTAGCTCCTGGCCAAAAGATTTCTAGACAATACCTAGTGAATATTTCACTTTTTTTTTTTTTTTTTTTTTTTTTTTTTTTTTTTTTTTTTTTTTGAGGATGGAGCAGCTCACAAGTACAGCAGGATCCAGGCAAGCCAAGAATCTAGCACCCAGGATACTCTCCAGAGAGAAAAGAAACTTCCCCTCCCACCCCCAGGCAGAAGAGGTAATTAATGTCTGCAAAATAGTGGGTGCTCTCACCACTCAGTGACTAGAAAAGGGGTACCAGGTGGGTAAAGTGAAAGGAAAAGATGTAAAAGGCGGTCACAGAGCAACTTCTTTTGAAAGACAACAAGTGCTTTTACTACAGAGATCTTTTGGTAAAGGTACAGTGACAGTACCTACTACACCAAGCTGTCCAAGGCTTACAGGAGGAAGGGCTGTCACACCAGGTGGCAGCTAGAGCTTGTACTTTCTCACAGGTTCATCACCTTGGGGGACTCTAAGCAGCTGCCTGGCTGCAGCATCCTCTCCCCTTTATCATGGCCTTATACTGTGCACAGACCACAGATCAGGGCAACAGCTGCAAATAGAGTGACAGCAATTCATGGGGTACACAAGCAATGCAGGGAGCTGGCCATGGGATAATGGAAGTTTCTCAATGATTTCACAGGGGTCGCAATGACAAACGCAGGGCCTGCAGCTCCAGAAGCCACTGTTGCGTGTTTCTCTGCCTTTGCATCCAGACCAATTTCCTACAAAAAATGAACAACTGTGACCCAGCAGATCTCTCTAGAATATCTCTGTGATGGAGATCCCCTAGCCAACAATGCAGAAACTTCAAGCCATTGACACCAACCTCTGTTTCCCTAGCTAAGCAGCTCTCAGATCACTTGTGGAGCAGATTTTGATAGTCAGGGATGTGAGGAGAAAGCTAGCAGGCAGAGCCGTGGACTGCAGTATCAGAGACTGCCCAGCACCTTCTAGCAAAGTTCATAACCATAAGATGGACAGCAGTTGTCCCACACAATGCTTTAATTTTTGCTTTACTGCAAAGAACAAGCAATACTACCAGCTCGCAGGATGCGATTTCATGGTAGTGCTGCTCATTCCCACCCACTGTGCTCTCCAGGTTGTTAGTGCCAGCTGAGTGATGAACCAGACCAGAAATGGATCCAGCTGGGGAAAAAAAAAAAACAACAAGCAGACCAACAATAAAGAAGGCAAGGTGGGAAATCACCAGCAATGCCAGAGGCAGGAGTGAGTGGGATGGATAAGGAAGGAAGGGGATGCCTAAGTCAGCATTCCAGCAGTACTCAGAATCACAGAATGGGTCAGGTTGGAAGGGACCACAGTGAGTCATCTGGTCCAACCTCCCTGCTCAAGCAGGGTCATCCCAGAGCACATGGCACAGGATTGTGTCCAGATGATTCTTAACTATATCCCATGAGGGAGACTCCATAGCGTCTCTGGGCAACCTGTTCCGGTATGCAATCACTGCACAGTTAATTCCTCATGTTCAGGTGGAATTTCCTGTGCATCAGTTTCTGCCCACTGCCTCTTGTCCTATTGCTGGGCATCACTGAGAAGAGCCTGGCTCCATCTTCTTCGCGTTCCTCCTTCAGATACTTGTAGACATTCATAAGGCCCCTTCTTAGTCATCTCTTTTCAAGGCTGAACAGGCCGTGCCCTCAGCCTTTCCTCATAAGAGAGATGCTCCAGTCCCTTAATCAACTTTTTAGCTCTACTCAGCAGTGAAACTACTGCCTCTGTTTCAGCCAGACTGGCAGCTCAGGACTTAAAGGCCTTACACTACTGGCTCACCCAGCTCCACCTGTTTTCAAACACCAAGCCTTCTTTTGTATTACTTGTGCTCAGATAAAGATAGCTTTACTAGAAAAAAACACCGTATAGTAACTTTTTCCCAAGCCAGGAAAAGAAGCCTCCACTGACTACCAGCCTCTGGCATGGCCCAGGTAGGAGTCAACATCTATCCCACTGACAGCAGAGGCTAAACAGCCTTGACCCAAAAGAGATGGTTTCTGAAGTTGTCCTCATTGCAGTGCTACACAACCAGCTTGGAGATAGAACATAGAGCATAAAATGCAACTGAAATCAGTGGAGTAAAAAACCACTCTGCTGCCTTGTCCTCCGTTGCCAATAAGACTCTAATTCTCTTCTATGCTTCGGTGCCCAAGATTCATCTCCTCCTAAAGGAACGAGGAGGAAATTTCCCAAGTAGGTGAAGGAAAGGTGAGAGAGAGGAATCCCATGAGCTGTGGTCGGTCTAGTGCCCAAGGTACAGCAGCAGCTCTGTGAGCTGAGCCAGTAGAGGTCTCTCTTCCACTAATCCACTAATGAAAATAAATAAATAGCTATATTCATCTGCCTATACATGTGTCCTCCCTTCTGATCCCCAGTCCCCAACTAGAATAAAATATATATATCAGGAAGTCAGCAGCTCAGATGGGAACAATTTATCACTTTGTTTGGGGGGGCAGAAAATGGGGGGAAAAGTTTATGTGGTGTACCAGGTCACCAAGCTTACAGCATCAACTCCAGGCTTCATATCTGGCAGGAAAAATTTACAGTATGGTCAGTCCCAGACCTACAGCTTCTCTCCTCAAAGAAAGTGAGGACCACAGCTGCAACTGTGTTTGCTGGGACACAGCCATCTGCCTTCAGAGATCTTCCAATGTGCCCAGGTAGCAGGGGGCTAAGGGAGCCCTTTCTGCACTTGTAGATCCCTAGTTTCAATCTGGGTAGAGCCAGTCATGACAGAAAGCTTTATCAGGAAACAGTTGGATTTTTGGCCTCCATGTAAAGGACTGCTTGGTCTTTGTGGGAGCAGCGTCTGGAGCACTCAAAATGGGGCGTCTGCCCACGACTGGAATCCTTGCTTGATGTCTCAGATGTGAGGCCAAGGATAAAATTGGAATGAAACTAATGTTCCTCCCTGCTGGCTCCTCCAAACAGCTCTAGGCGCAGTAGGACGGCCAGGTATAAAAGCCTGAACTGGCACAGCCTGTCTGTGTGGATAGGAAAGCTAAACCACAAGGTTTGTTGCTCCATGCTTCTACCCAGAGCCAGCTGGCAGGTGCCAAGCTGCCAAGAGGCTGTGGGGCAGCCCCTGGCAGTGCAGTGCAGCAAACCTGCCACGAGCGCCCACCCAGGTCAGCTTAGTTCAGCTGGGCTATGAACTGGCATCTTCCACTGCAGTGACCTCGGCTGTGGCAGCCCACCATATAATGTGTCACCTGCCACTGCAACACGCTCTTCTTCAAAAGCCAAAGCCAGAGAACTGCCCCCAGGGACCTGAGAATGGAGACATACAGAATCCTATAGCACCTCCATAGCAAATAAGCTTGTGTCCTTTGCTTGTGGAGAACCTGTGGATTAGCAGGTTTATTAAGACAGCAGAGTACACACAGCCAGGCACAGCCGGGAAATGGAGGGAGTCCAGAGAAGTTACCTCAAATCCTAGTCCTCAGTGACAGCAGAGTGCAGGAGCAGTGGGGAACAGGCAGGAGGCAGAGCTGTCCCCTCTCCAGAGGCCATGCACAGGGCAGACACACTCCACTGATGCACAGCTGCACCCCTGATTGGGGGAAGGTGGGAAGCAAAACAAAGGAAAAACAACTGTATCTATTTAACTTGAGTATATCTCAATTGGAGACAGACATATGTGAACACATGCCAGTCTGTTCTGAAACCAAACAAGTTCAGTTAGCATACATCTTGTCTGTGGATGAGGCTTAGAGTAGCTGGTAATGTCCTACAAAAGGAAAGCCACTTTGGGACACATGCTGACTGCAGGATATCTGTGTCACCCTGGTCTTCTCCACCCTCCATTTCTTCAAACCTATCACGCTTCGATACTGCTTCTACTATGCAGGGAGCTGCAAGCCCTAAACTGTTCACCTGCTGCAATGGCAGCTTGGGCCTGGAAGAGGACCCTGGAACAAGTCACAAATGTCCTTGTCTGTCACAGGAGTCCTGGGAGCAGGTCAGCTCAGTGGTATTTTCTGCCCATGCTGCTAGAGCAAGACCTATTCCTCTTGCTTCTGCTTCTCCCACAGTCCCAGGGGATGCCCAGGCCCCTCACCACATTTACACTCCTGCCCTTTGCCACAGCACCCATGGAGCAGGGAGAAGGCAATGACAGGAGATGGGGCAAAAGCTCTCTGGCAACCAGAGCCCCTTAATTACTGGTTGGTTTGCATCACTAGTAACCTTCTTTTGGGGGATTTTCATAGCTGCTGTCCCTTTTGGTTTGTTTTCTCTATGGAAAAGCAGGTAGTCCGATGCTGTTTGTTTTTAGGCAGTTGCACTTTGCATATTATTGTTTTATATTTTTTTCATATTTTAATTATTAATTTCATATTATAGGAAATATACATTTGCTTGCCTTTTAAGTAAAGTGAATTGTGAATATTTTTCTTTATTAAAAAGAAGGAAAAAAAAAAAAGAAGAGAAAACCACATTCCCCTCTACTTTTTTGCCTAATTTTGAGTCTTGCAATGACTGATGTGGGCAAGGCAGAAAGCAGGCAGGGAGAGGAAAGGCTCACAAGCTGCCTGGATGGAGGAGGTGACTGAGCCTGGATGAAACACAGCCAACCACAAGTGCTGATACAACCCACCCAGCATGAAAAAACTGCCTGTTTTTCAGCTCAGTAGGTACATGAAACATCAGAGAGTGGGGAGGAAAATCAATACCTAAAAAGTACAGAAAGTCTTCCAGGTTTTCCCAGTAAAATCAAAGCAGAAAATATCTCATTTGGGGGGACAGAGCAAAACAATTCACACAATATAGTCTCATTATTTTACTGCAGATCACACATTTTGTTAAAGCCATTATACCATGGACATTTCCCTTTGGTGGGTATTAAAAAAAAAAATGAGGATAGCAGATTACTTTTAAATAAAAATAAAAAATAATACATTTTTTTAAATGGGGGGGGGGAAAGTGACAAAACACCCTAAGATGATGTTGAAACAAAACATGTTGACCTTTCAACGTGTTTTTTTTTTCTTTTGAGTGGAATGTGGGTTTTTTGAAAATGAAATTCAGTGTTTCTTCAGGTTTTTTCAGCTGAAGCTACTCAGAAATACAGATGGATCTGGATGTAGGAAAACATCGTTTTCCAGCTAATTTCCCCATCTGAGGAAGAGGAATCTGGCTGCACAGATGAAAAGCAGTGGGTGTTAATATTGACGTTAAGGGCACGTTGCTAATACTTTCTCTTCCAGCCAAACGTCTCCAGTGAAAAATGGCCAGATCCACGTCCAAAATATTCCCGCTG
>VYXB01001133.1:16609-29160 GCA_013397135.1 Pachyramphus minor
GGGGATGCAGGGGTGCCCAGCGGGCAGCGCGGCTGCCAAGGGAGCCGTGCTGCCCCCGCGGTGTCCGGACCAACGACAACCACCCGCTCTCCGCACCCGGAGAGGGGGAACCCCGCACCGCGGGGCGCGCAGGTACGTGCGGGTGCACACGCGGAGGGGGCACCGGCGGGGACAGACCCGCGCGTACGTGTGACCCGGGAAGCGAGAACGGGAGTGCAACACAAGAAGTGAAAGCCACGGGGAAGTGAATGGGAAGGAGGGGGAGGCGAGGCCGGGAGGAGACTGCGCGCGCACCCCGAGCGGCGGCCGCGCCTGTTGCATCAGACGGGGCGGGCGGGGCCGCGCTCTGCCCTCCCCTCCCCCGGCCCTTCTCCCCCCGCGCCCCGCCCCGCCCCACGGAGCGGTGCCAGGAGCAGGAAAGCAGCGGGGCAAGGTTGCCTCCAGCCGCCCGAGGAGGAAACGCTGCGGCGAGGAGGAGGAAGGGGGAGGGGGGAAATAAAATTTAAAAATTTAACCCCGCTGCGCAGGCCTGGGCCGGCACCACCTCCGTTCCCCGCAGGGCTGCGTCGGTGTGGGTCGCGGGGCTCCGCCGCCGCAACGAGCAACCCCGGCCCCGGGAAGAGAACGGGCTCCCCCCGCCGCCTGCGGAGGAGGGGGCGCGGGGCGGGTCTGGGCGTTCGCCGCCCTCCCCCCCCTCCTTCCGGGTGGGGTGGCGGGGGATTTTCCCCCCGCCCTTCTGGCCCTCGCTCCGCGCATCCCCCGAGGGTCACCCGGGGAGGAGGAGGAGGAGGAGGAGGCGGGGGATGCCGCTCCCCCCGGGGGGAGTGATGGCGGCGGAGGCGGACCCAGGTGAAAGCGACGGCGGGCGCGGTTCTGGGCTGCCGCGCAGGGCGAGAAGCCCCATCGATCGGCCTCGGCAATAACAGCAACAACAAAAGAAAAAAATAATTAAAAATAATAGCGAGGAGGCGGTCAGAGGGCACATCCAAATCCAACATGACGGAGAAGCGGGCGGGATCCCGGCCGTCACCTCACTTCCCAGCCCGGGGGCTGCGGTGGCCTCCCCGCCTCACTCCCTGTCTCCGTCCCCCCCCCACCGAGAGGGGGTTTGGCTTTCGCCTGCCGCGAGGATAGGCTGGCCCGGGGAGGCGCCGCTATTTATTTTCCATCGAGAGCACTTTGTTGTTTGGTTTTTTTTTTCCCGAACGAAAAAAGACCAACAACAACCAAAAAAACACACGTAACTTTTTTAATTTTCGGGAGTGTTTTCCACGGTTACTGCCTTGAGCTTCGCGCACCCCCCGCCCACCGCGACGGAGTCACTCCGCGGCGGGGGGGGAGAGGCGGGATAGCAGAGCGCTCGGGGGCGGAGGGCAGGGTGTCCAGCGATCCCTCGCAGCCGGCGGAGGAGGGAAAGTCAATGGCCAGCGCCGGTCGTGCGCGCTCCCGCCCCTCCGCCCTGCTCTGCCCGAGCTGGGAGCCGACACTGGAGGGGGGCTGGCGGTGGGGGGCTCGCTGCCCTCTCCCTGTCCCTCCCCACCGCAAGGCCGGCACAGCCCCGCGTTCTCGGGGACGTTTTGGAGTGAGGGCGAGCCCGGGCGCGGCCGGAATAAACAACAGGATCGCGTTGCACCGGGGAGGGGGAAGGACCTGAGCGAGCCTCGCACTGGGCAGTGCTCCCCCGGCGCCCCAGTTTTGTTCATTTACGTGTTTATTTCTCGCAAGCCCTGGGGATGAGAACGCCCCCTCACCGGGGCAGTGAGGGGCGGAGGGCAGCGGGGAGGGGGACGCTCGCACCTTGCCGGGCGTGGCGAGCAAGGCCGGGCAGTACCGACCCCCCTCGGGCATCCGCGCCCCCTCCTCCACTCTCCGGTGCCATGCATCGCCTTTCTCCGACGGTGCCCGGCCCTCCGCATCTCCTGGGATGAGGCGGTGGGGATGCGGGGCGCCGGTGGCGGGGCCAGGCGGGGCGAGGGGCGGCCGCTGCCGGCACCAGCATTTGCTGGGACAGGGGTGTGCGAGGCGCCATCTTTGGGAGCCGTGTCCCCGGCTGCCGAGGGGAAACACACCGGGGCTCCTGCAGAGCCGGCGCAGAGGAGGATGCTGCCAGCACGGGCCCCGCGAGAGCTCCCTTGGGCTCGACTCGAGTTTCAAGCCTTAGGAGTCAAACAACTAAGTGTACGAAATACATCGAAATGCCTTTTCTCTCTGTCAAAAAAAAAAAAAAAAGAAAAACAAAAAAAACCCACAACAACAAGATCACCCGAACGCAAAAGCATTATGACACAGGAAATTCCACTCTTTGGCATTGAGGGCACATTATCCCCAGTTAGCACAGACGAGACCTCATAGAATCATTTAGAGGTTGGAAAAAGCTCTCTTCTCTCTTAAGGTCTATTGAGTCCAACTGTTAGCCCAGCACTGCCAAGTCGACAACTAAACCATGTCCCCAAGTGCCACATCTACACATCTTAAATCCCTCTAGGCATGGCAACTCTACCACGGCCCTGGGGGAAGCTTGCTCCAATGCCTGACCATGCTTCCATGAAGAATGGTATCGTTGCACTAAGGGTGCTGCATCTCCTACTGTCACCTGCACTACCAGACATATGAAAAGATACCCAAAGGAAAATTGCTGTTATTTCTTGAAGGAGTCTTGTTTCCTCCAGTGCCAGGCTGAGTGAGGTTGAAACACACACTAATGAAGACTATATTTCTTATATATGGCAGTTTTCTTTATTGATTGCTTGATGTGAAACAATATCAATCTGGATTTTTTTTTTTCCCCACACATTACAAAAAAAAATTTAATTGGCTCAGTCTGCAATCTTTTAAGCACAGCCATATTAATTATCAGAAAAACAACAACAAAAAAAAAGAACACCCCCCCCCCCCCAAAAAAAAAATCTCTAAAAAGTCTACCAAATAGAGCATTTACAAATGCACAAAAACATGCCGCTTTGGCTTAATGGGGAAAAATATTGTCTTCTAGATTAAAAAAAAAAAAATCTTTTAACATAAATAAGTTAGTATAATTTCTCAGTGTCTTTACAGAGTTATGTACACAGGTACACTTCAAACTTTTTTTTTTTATTTTTACATACAGGTACACAGGCAACGTAGAAATACTGTTTAAAGATGTAGTATCCCTTTTCCCCTCACACACAAACACTTCGGGCAGTGGGTCAGATCAGAAAACAACACTATTCAAGATTCAGAGCAACAGCCCTCAAGATTAGGTAAAAAAACCCCAACCAAACAAACAAAAAAAACAACACAGAAAATAAGGCAATATAATCAGGTCGGATGATTTTAGACAACTTTTACAGGCATTCAATTTTGGTGTATGGATTTGAGGCTGGGGGAAACTTTTGCTACCATATAATGGAATCATCACAGCTCCCACCTCTTCAGCTTAATGCTGTAGAAAGAAACTCCACAAGCGGCCTATAATAATTGGCTCTGAAGATGATCACCCCGATGATACATTAAACAAAAAAAGAAGAAAAAAGAGAGAAAAACACTGCAGACCCACTTAAAGGGACAATACATCTTTAAGTAATAACAAACCTACACTGCTTCTCTTCATAGATTTATTTGCTTGCTAGATTGTGAAAGCAAGTTCCAATCAGTCACCCTCTTACAGTCCCTCCCCCCTCCCAACAAGTTTTATGTGCTACATAGTGTAAAAACTATATACACAGGTAGTACAATGAAGCAAATAAGGAAACACCTAATTGCACAATGCTACATCCAATGCTTTTAGAGGCAGGTCTTTTAAGAGTGCCTAAAATTTAGTGTTATTGTTTGCTTTCTGTTGATGTTGTTTTGTTGTTGGTTTTTTTTCTCAGTGCTTGTACAGGACCTCCATCCCACGGAGATCGGCGATATGTATTTTTCTTTTCCACTACAACTTTACATCTTCCTCGCTTCATCGCCCCGCGCCGCACCCGACGAACGAGGACGCGCACATCCTCCTCTCTGCAACGGGGTGGGGAAAGGAATAAAAAAGAAAAAAAAGGAGGGAGAAAGTGATTAAAAAACATCGAAAAGAAACGCGATCCGCGACGCAACTGGTTCAAACCGACACCGCATCCCCGGGGCGGGCGGGCCCAGCCCGGGCGGGGCCCCCGCCACCGCCCCGTCGGGCCGGGCCGGAGCCGTGCTGNTAGCGGCATTCGCATGGCCGCGCAGGCTGCCGCGCTCCGCCACGGCTCACCCCAGCGGGACTAATTTGTTGCAACTTCTGCTTTACAGCTTAATCTCTTTCTGCACAATCGCAAATCGTTTCTGTAAACCTCGCTCCTAACCTCGGCTCCCAAACCGCCGGCGCAATTTACCAACTCTCCCCGCCCCAGCCCTCGCCTTAAAACAAAACAACAAGAAGGGGGTAGGGAAAAAAACAACACACAACACAACCCAGATCCCATTAACCCGCTCCCTTCCCTCTGCCAGCCTCTAAAACCAAGCCAAAACACATTTTAAAAAAATAGCCAACCCCCAAAAAACCAAAAACAAACCAAAACAAGAAAAAAGCCCAAAACAAAACAACCTTGCGTTGCTCGGATTTTAAGAAAGTGCCCGGATTCCCCTTAGCCCAAACTTCTTGACTTATATCTCCCGAAGTGGGAGGTGGCCGCGACATGCGACGGCAAGGCTGCCACTGGAGGTGGAAAAGCCTCGGGGGCGGGGGACACGGGAATCTCGCCTAAATCCCCTGGCATCTGACATGATGCATCAGCGGCGTTTCAAACTGCGTCCCTCCACCCGCACGGTCCTTGGGAAAGGGCCCTCCCTGCCCCCAGTCCGAATCCCGGAGGAGGGAGGGAAAGCAGAATCAGTCCCACCGTGACCGGGTCTCGCACTGCCCCTGCCCCATTCCCCTGACGCTGCCGAACCCAGGGCTGCGCTTCGCTCCTTGTTTTGTTCTTTTCAAGCCCGGCGCCTCCCACTCCCCACCTTCAAACACACACCCATCCCCGAGCGCTTGGGGAAAGCCACCCTCCCTCGGAGAAAATATCCCTCAACGAGCCCATAGGGGCCCGAAGCGCCCCCCTAGCGCCTCACAGACTCGGGATAGCCACTCGGTCACCCTTTCTCTCCCTTATTTGCATCCTAATGCTAAATCCTAAAGGGAACCTACCTAAACGCTTTACGTTTGATGTCTTCTCGGGCTTGATTTCTTGGGTGTTTGCTCCACTGAACTGGCACTGGGGGAGTCTTCTGAAACATCTTCTTCTGTTGTGTTGGCTCTTTTATTTTGAGGAGAGGAATCTAGGAGGGGAAGATTAAAAACGGGTGGGGGAGCGATATTAAAATATTTTCCTTCCAGATTTTTTCTCGGCATCCATGGGGGATAGATGGAGCCGAGGGGGAACATTCCCGGATCCCCATGTCAGGTCGGCTACGCGAAGCGAGGAGGGGGAGGGGAGGTGGGCTTCTCTCTAGGTAAGAGATCCAAGTCCCCTCTTTTCGGCTAAAATCCATATTCGTCTTTTCCTGAGCACTGTGAACCTCCTCCGACCTGGGTAAGAGGCCGGGTCCCTGCAGAGGGGCCGCGAGGTGTCGGGAGGGATGACCCACATCTAAGGGCTCTTCCTCGCAAACCATCTACCGGCTCCCACTCAACGCGGGACCCCCCCGGGACTGCAAACAGTACCCGAGCTTTTTTAGGGGGCAGGGGGTGGGGGTGGGCACGCCGAGCCGGTGCCCAGCGGGACACAGCCCAGCGCGCCCGGGCCACGCGTGGCAGGGGCGAAGGCGCCGGGAGCCTCGGCGCTGACACGAGTGGGACGCGGAGCTGAGCACTGTCGCTTTCGCGGGGGTACGTTACCATCGGCCGCAGGTCTTTTCCTCTGCCCAGTGCACTGCTCTGCTAAGTCCGTCTGATTTTCTGAAACATCAGTCTTTTGAGCTACACAATGAGTGTCCTCTGAGATTCCCTGAGAACCGACAAAAACCACGGTTTGGCAATTCCCGTTTACATCCAAACTCTGGCGGCCGGCAGACTTGCAGACGGCTTTCCGTAGCCGGGGGGGTCTGAAGTAGAAATCGGGCGAGCTCCCCTTCTCCACGGCTTGCCATTCGTACCTGCCTTCCAGCGGCTTGTGATTCTGGAAATCGAAATTCCACTTCCTCTGGCATGCCTCCTCCATCTCCTGCAGGTGCTTCTTCATCTCCCTGTTTAACTCTTCGTGATTCACCGGCCCGAAAAGATTCCTACACGCTGACGGCTTCGGGTACTCCGACTGCCTGGCCTCCATGCGCTCCAGGGTAGGGCTCCCATTAGAAATACGGACGTTTGACATCTCCCCGCTCCCTCTTGCTCCAGGCGGCGGTTGTTGTGCTCGCTGCTCTCTCTTCCCCGGGCGCCGCCGCCTCTCCGCTGCCCTTTATTTCCCGGAGCCCAGCGGCTCCTCTCCGCGCCTCCTCTCCGCGCTGCGCCGCGCTCCGGCCCCGCCTCGGCCCCGCTCGCCCTCGGCCCGCGGAGAAGGGGCGAGGAGGCGCCCTTGCATAAGCGCCTGCCCGGGGATGAGCCCCGAGAGCCGGCGGTGACGCCGCCGGGGAGCCCCGGGCGCTGGAGGAGCGGTGCGGGGGGAGCAGCAGGCGGAGCGCAGCGCTGCCCTCCGCGGTGCCGACCCTCCGGTGATGCTGATGGTGATGCTCCTGCCGCTCGCACCGCCGCCGCCGCCACCGCGTAGTAAAAGCGAGATGGAAAAAAACAAGGCGAGACGAGCCCTTTTCTCGGTTGCCCAATATGGCGATTGAAGGGAGGCTGACGAAGAAGAAATTGATTGACAGGACGAGTCTATTTAAACAGCCCGGCCGAGCCATTGGTTACGGCGGCGGGCACCGCCCCGTCGGCCCGGCCCTACCTCGTCGCCGCCGCCGGCTCTAAAGGTGGGATGGGATGAACCGGCTGCTGTCTGGCTGGCCTCGACCGAGCTGAGGGGAAGGTGGGGAACGGAGACCGGGAGCGATGGAGAAAGAGAGAGGAATGGGAAGGCCCCACGGGTCTCGCTCTCTTCCACCCCCCCCGCAAAGCTCGGGCCCGGCGGAGTTTGTGCCCACCACCTCCCAAAAACACCTACCCCATCCCGCTGCTTACCCTAGCGGCCTGAGGAATGGTGGCGACTAGTTTGCGTTTTGATTCAGTGCTGTGACAGGAGTCTCCCCACCGCTCTGGTTTTTCTGGGTTGGGCTCTAGCGACCCATCCCCCCCGAGGTCCGGGGTTAGGGGCAAACTCGGGGCAAGTGGGGGAGCTGGTCACCCTGCAGCATGCAGGGGAGACGAGCATCCCGACCCGCAGTACCCTGACCCCACTGGCTGCCTAGATGGACTGGTAGCTCCCAGAGTCAAGAGAATCATCTCTTACTGCTTTTTCGGCAAAGAAAAGGACTAGGTGAAGAAATGGCTCTAAAATAACCTCTGCTAGGATTTCAGATGTCAGCAAGCAGGGGAAAGAAAACAGAAACATTGGAGTTTGTCCTGTTTGTGTGCTCAAAAGTTTGATGAGCCAAGAATCACAGCCAGAGATTTTCTAAGTTCCTCTCATAGTTACAGCAGGTGTGAGGAAGATAAGAGCAACGAGTCTTCCTCTCTGCCCCCATGTCTCCAGCCCCTTTCACAGCCATCTTCCCTCACTGGGCAGGGCAGCCCCCTCAATGTGACAAGGGACACTGTGGGTTCTTTCAAGGTGCTAAAGGTTTTGATGCTTCCAGGGACCCAGATCCTGCACCTGAATCTTTGAGGGCCCTGAAGGCTTTTCACACCAATCCATCTGGTCAGGTCTTCTTTGCAAGCAGAGCAACCCTGTTCAGATTTTGCTTTGGGCAGGGTCAGGGGCATAGCAGTGACAAACTATCTCAACAAGGCAGGGGTGAACACGATTCGGTTTTAATGGCTGAAAGGAGAGTCAACAGATTTGGTCTTGAAGACATGGGAGTTTTTACCCTGTGCTGTACTTACACAGACTTATTCTAGTTTAGAGTCTACAGTTTTGGTGGGCCACTGAAACCTTTGCTGCAGTTCTAAGCTGCTGCTCTTCTAAACTAAATTCTGAACACACTGGAAAGTGGCTACAGTCATTACAGAGTGTTCAAACCCAGGCCACAGCAGTCTGCTGGCCTTCATCAAACTTGAGGTAGTCACCTCCAGCTTCTGCTCATAGCACTCATGAGAGTAATCTCAGTATCATCAGATTCGAGTTCAAAAGAAATGATGTGCACAGGCAAAAGAAAAAAAGAATACAAATGAGATTAGTTTAAAAACCACAAGGTTGAAATATAATATTAGCCATGTTATTTGTATTTGTATGCTGGGTTTTTTAGTACTCGAAAATTGTTTTCCAACTCCTCTCAGCAACCACAAATTCAAACAATTCACTTACAGAAAATTAATGCTGACATTGTCTGCAGGACCTGAGAATTTTTTGAAGTTGCAGGTCCATGATAAAACCGTGTCAGCTGAAAAAGTGGGGCCTACATCTTCTGTATTTGCAGGATTTCATCTTCATTTCTCCCTGCTTTCCTGTCTTTGACTTCAGTTGCCATCAGCAAGGTAGTTCCATTTCAAACTTCGTTTTCTGTCAGGTGTGGAACACTGAGCTTGTTTTGTTGATCTACACAAGATAGGTGTAACAAACTGATCTGCAAAATATGTCTGGGGGCTCCTTGAAGATGACCAGGGCTCATCCTGCTGCCGGGGGCTTGCCTGCTGGTAATGTGCTGAAGGTCCCACCAGTGACTCCTTAGGTGAGGAGTTCCCAGTGCTTGCTCCCTGTGAGTCATTGCTTGTCTCCCTAGTCCACAAAAAAAAGGCAAACCTCTTGCCCTGCAGGATTATAACATTGTACCAGAGCAGAAACACATATCAGGAAAAAGAAAAACAAAAAGTGAGGGGGATGTGAAACAATGGAAAAGGCTCCATGCTTCACAGGTAAACCACCAGGAACTGAATGGCAGTGCAACAGAGCACTGATTTATCTGTAGCCTTTGGAAAAGAAAAAAAAAAAAAACAAACCAAAACCAAAAACAAGTTACTATAGGACAAGAACCTTCTGGGTTTTTTTTTAAGGTCCCCCCCTTAGCACAGGGGCCTGGGACTGAGTCCCTGGATGGTGTACAAGTATATTGAGCACGAATAATGAAATCCAAAGGGGCGGAGGAGGGCGATGGGGGAGAAGGGGGGCGCGAATAATTTAAGCCACTGATGGAAGCAACAGAGAAAATGAAAGGAGTGGTCTGGTCCTTGGCTTATCCCTCTATCCTTCTCTAGCATTCTCCCTTGCTCTCCTAGGAAGAGGGGAAGGGGGAGGGGGTGTACCCCGCAGCCATGCTAGCTGCGCGCCTTCCCGCGGGCAGCGCAGCCCTCAGCCCGCGCGGCCGAAAACGATGGGGTCGCGCTGGGACAAATGATCAGGAAAGGGGTTAAAATTGCATCCACATCCCTGGAGCATCCGCGGCCGTGCTCTGGGCTCGGGTCTGTTCCCACGTCTCTTTCGGCTCGTTCCCGCTTCACTTCGATGCGGTCTCGTCATTCCACCTTAAATCGCTGAGGCTGGAAAGGAAAAAAAAAAAAGGCTGTGTCTGCAGCGACCTTGCCATGATCTAAAGTGTTTTGTTTACAGTCAGGCACCCCCGATGGCTGCAGCAAATCGGGAGAGAGTCAGGCGCCCGCACGTAGTAGCAGTGAAGCGTGGAAAAAAAAAAATACAGGAAAAAAAATATACTCGAGAGTCTGGAGTAAAGCTGTGGAAAGATCAGAGCGCCATCGTCTTGCAAAAGAGGGGCACAGCAGTGGGGCTGCGGGGGGAGGCGGTGCGTGGTGTGCGGGGTGGGGATAAGGAGGGGGGCGAGATCTGAAGCGCCCCCGCAAAGCTCCAGCCTCCCCTTCTCCGGTTTTTCGTCGCTCGGTGGCCGTTCAAGCTGAAGATGAGCCAGTCGAAGATCGGAGGAGATGATTAGAAAAAGAAAGGAAAACAACAACAACAACACCCAAACCCCAAACAAAACTTGGGGGAGTGAACCAGGAAAGAGGGAGGAGTATTTACAGGGGAAGTCCGGGCGAAGAATGTCCTAGCTCCTCTAACAGCGTCTGAACACACTATCTCCTCTCTTCCACTACCCCTCTCCTCTCTCTTGTTTGGGCTTTTCCACTGGCAGAGCTGCTTGCTGTTTTTCTTTCCTCCAGAATCACTTGGGCAAGCTTCCTGCCTTCTTTTTGGCCACCTTCCTTTCCCAGCACTTTATAGGGCTCTCAAGTGAACCAGCAAAGCACATCTGAACTGCACACATAAAGCATCTGCATTGCTTTGGATTTAAAATATTCCCTTGCAAATAGCGGGGAAATTGGGAATAATACATCGGCTCCTGCACAAGATCTGTCTTCTGAAATTGAGGATAAAGAAGGTAGGGACATGGCATGACCCATTTGAAAGCTGGAGGCTTGAGGAGGTTTGCTCCTAACCCACCTCAGCTGTTGATGAGCCAATGCTGTTTTCACAGCTCTCCAGTTTTTCAAGCAAATTGCTAATTTCTTCGAGTGATGTGGGGTAAAGCCACCATGAGATTCGAGGTGCAGGGTCCAAGAATTCACCTTAGCACACTGGGAATATTCATAACATGCTTAACAGGAACTTTTCTGGGCAGGATTAGGGCCCAATGAGATTCAGCAGCGGGGACCATCAGGAAGAAAAGAGTTACTTCAGTTTACAAAGGCCGTGGGACATAATCCAGCAGTGTCCAGGAGTAGAGCAGTGCCAAGCAGGGCTAAGAGATGCCACCCTCCTCTGGAAGTGGAGTTTGAGACCTTTTGCTCATTTGATGTAAACTCTAGAGGGAGCCTAAGAACAGACATCAGACCCGCACCAGGACTCACCTCCCTCCTGATAACATCCCCACTGCCAGCCTGGGCTGTCCCCCCACTCTTATCCCTGCTGCCTGGAACTTCTGGGGACCTCTGCTCTCCTTTTCCCTCACTGCAGATGGGGAGCAGATGAGCCCAGGGATGTGGGCCCTGTCACACACCTGCACAAACCTTGGTTGGGCTCAGGGTGTGAGGACTGGTTCAGAGGGTTTTGAGAGGGTGCTGGCTGTGGGTACAGCTTGAGGGTGTCCATAATAAAATTTATTTTAAAAAGCAGATAATCTGTCAGAAATGCCTTCTCTGTGCTATAACTCTAGGGCAGGTTATACAGTTATGTCTGCGGGAGATACAGATTAAATTATTAGCACTGAAAGTACTCATTCTTTTCTCTTTGGAGCTCTCTGGTTGTCACCAGCCTTCCCTTGACTTGCTAAAGAAGAAGTCCTTCTAAAATACCCTGATTTTATCTCAGGGAGGACTCCTGGTATGGCTCAGACAATTTTTTTTTTTTTTCATTGTGTGAAATAGGATTGAGCTTGAACTACTCTTGAAGCAGCTGAAGCCAGCAGCAATGCACCCTTCTGTAATCAACTTTTCCTTTTTCACACCAGGAACAAGGAAGAGGATGTTCATATGTAGTCACTAAAATAAAATCATACACTCACACACACTAATGTTGAGGTATCCCAGCAAGTACTACTATTGGAGAAGTGAGGCTTAAATCAGAAAATTGGTTGATTGATTGCTGTAAAGTGACCTAATTTCTCTGAAGAAAACACACCATATGAATGAAAGCATTTTCAATCCAGTCTAACTCCATCTGTGTAAGACTTTGTAATCAACTGATTAAAACATGGAGTCTGCTTCTCCATTGCCTCGAGGATGGAGCTAAAAAGCCTTGGTGCCACAGCTAGGCTGCTGCAGGAGCTGAGCTACTTGCAAAGCTCCAAGGGGCACCTAGCAAGCCACCTGAAGCAGGTAAACCAGTAAAAAAATAAAAAGATGTTACGATCAAGACATGGTGAGGACTTATTTTCCCAAATAAGGTATGCCAGGCAGATCTTGTTTGGAGACTGGGGAACCAGCCAATGGACACTCAGGGCCCATCTTGGTAAACTGAGCTTGGATACTGGTGAACTGGCCAGTGGGCATCCAAGGGCTACCTCAGCAAGGCTGTGCCTGGGTGACTGCTGGGGAGACTGTGCCACTCTGCTACCCTGCCTGCCAGTTTGCTCCTCAAAGGCTACAGGGCAACCAGGGAAGAAGCCCGAGCAAGATCTAGCCACCTTGCAAGCCAGCAGTACTTCGTGCTGGTGATAACTCCTGTCCTGTGCTTTTAACAGTTACCCTTAGCTTTTCCTACTTTTCTATTTTCCTTCTTTCTCTCTGATCTTTTGTGTTACAAAATAAAGTTGAATTATCATTTTGGGATCCAACATCTGGTCTCGTTTGTTCCTTAATGTTGCTTATGGGAGGGAATGCAGAGGTTCCCCTCTGCATCTAAGTGGACTGGAATTAAATTCACATTTAATACATCACATAAGCTATGCCACTTTGTTAGAATAGCAACTTTTTAACATAAGAATCTTCTCCAAGAAGCTTCTAAAGGTTTCTCGTGGCAGCTAAACTTCCCTTCCCTTCCCTTCCCTTCCCTTCCCTTCCCTTCCCTTCCCTTCCCTTCCCT